>JAEQBH010001168.1:0-56678 GCA_016808115.1 Tetrastigma voinierianum | reverse complement strand
ATGTTGTTGGATTATCTTTGAAAATGGGAGGCCACATGACTTCAACATGTCGGGTAAGTGTAGTAAGAACAAACGTTGGGGATCATTAAAATCTAAAAGATATCTTGCATCCAGATATCCACAATTGTTGTTTTGACTTTTGAATAGAAGAGCCCCATATCAAACGTCGTTCCCCTAAAGATAGTTATATCACAATATGTGTTTCACGTAATTACTTCAATGCCTAGTTGAAGCTTACAAATATATCCTGCTAATAGATTAATGTGAAAGCAATATCCGGTGTGCTGCTAGCAAGATACATAAGGGCACCAATAGCACTAAGATATGGTACTTCGTGACCTCAAGTAGTTCTTCAATTGCTGCCAAGGACGAAATGGGTCCTTTTTTCACATCAAGTGAACAGACAACCATTTGAGAAGTCAAAGGGTGAGCTTCATTCATATAAAAGCGTTTTAAAATTTTCTTAATATAGGCTGATTGGTGAACCAAATGCCGAGAAGCAAGCTTTATCCAACCTAAGACAAAATTTTGTTTTTCCGAGATCTTTCATCCGACTCCCTTTAAGTAATCTGTCGTTTCGTGAGCTCTTCTGGGAGTCCCAATAAGGTTTTAGATCATCAACACATACCACAATAATTGCAAACTGTTTTTGATTTCTTAATAAAATTATAGGCATATAGGGTTGTTAGCATAATTTTCAGAATACTCATAAGGCGATTGTACCACATGAGTCCAAATTGTTTTAATCCATACGTAGGATCTTTGTAATTTGATCGGTTACACGAGGTTTTTCAGATTTACCACTCTGTAATGTGAATCCTTTTAGGATTTTTATATATATATATGTCATTATCGATGGATCCATATAGATAATGCAGATGACATCTAGATTAGATATCCAAATTTTAGAGATCGCCAATCTTATTACAAAAATGGAAAGTGATCAAGGTCTAATACAAGGTGAATATGTTTCTTAGTCAATACCAAGCCTTCCACAAACCTTTTGTGCCATTAACGCGCTATATCCTCATGATCTCATTATTTCACAGTTTTCGTATAAATACCCATTTGTACCTAACAGGCTTTATACCTTTAGGTGTTTGGACTATAGGCCCAAAAACTTCTCGTTTCATTAACAAGTTTAATTATGTCTGCATAGCTTCTTTCCATTTTGGTCAATCATTTATATTTCGACATTCTTTCACATTTTGTGGTTCGGGATTCACTATTTATGATGTTCATAATACTTGAGCAAAATATTGTTAATCACAATATTGTTTTATCCCATTTATCTCTTTCAGGCACATAACTTATTGATATTTCACTATTTTTAGTGCCACGTGCCTCTTTCAAGGGCTATTTCTTTGTCAGGACCTCAGGGTCCCTTTGTTCAACATATGCCTTTGCATACATTATGTTCATATTAGTATTGTGTCTTTGTGTTCTCCTCTTCGAGGAGTCACATCTTTGCCAAAGGTCCCCACGCTTGTAGCTGAGATTCACTGGCCATCATTCTTCAGGGACATTACTCAATCCGAGCTAGAGTATTTGGTACTGACATGTGACTTTGTCACTTTGTATCATGAATGCATCGTGTAAATTGGATTTGCAAGACTTGCAAATGAATGATCCTTGAACTTCCAGCTCACTTTTGGATTTGTACGTGGATCAAAATGAGACATTACAGATGCATTCTAAGTGATTTTTCGTTGTTCTTCTGGAACTAACTTTTCTCTCTCTAATGGTGGGAATAAATTTTCATCAAAATGACAGTCAGCAAAACGTGCTGTAAAAACATCTCTTGTTAAGGGCTCAAGGTATCTTATGATGGAAGGGGAAACATATCCCACATAAATCCCAAGTCTTCTTTGTGGACCTATTTAGTAAGGGCAATGTGCAATTGGTAATATTAAATTGCACAACCAAATATTTTATATGAGATATTTGGTGGCTTGCCGAAAGTACAAGCTTGTGAAAGTGTGAGCATTCATGGTAGGCAATAGGTCGAATATGAACTAAGTTTGCAGCATGCATAATAGCATGTCCCCATGCCGGCGGGTAATTTAGTTTTCATTAATAGTGGTCCGCTATTAACCGAAGACGCTGCGGATAGCGACTCGCTTAAACCATTCGGGGTATGAGGCGAGCAACAGGATGTTCAGTGTTTATCCCGACTAACATGCAATAATCAGTGAAAGTTTGGGAGGTAAACTCACCAGCATTATCAAGTCTGATACTTTTGATTGGATAATCAGGAAATTGTGCCCATAATGTTATTATTTGTGCAAGGAGTCTAGAGAAGGCACAGGTTGCAAGGAGACAAACATGAGACCATCTCGTAGAAGCATCTATTAGGACCATGAAGTACCGAAAAGGTCCACATGGTGGATGAATGGGTCCACAAATGTCCCCATGTACTCTTTCTAAAAATATCGGGGACTCAAACTTGACTTTGGTATGAGATGACCGACCATCAATTTGCTCTCAGGAGCACGCAGAACACATGGGTATTCAAGGGACAAGAGGATCTTGGTCTTTAATTCATGCCCTTGTGAGTTTTCTAAGATCCTTCTCATCATTGAAGATTCAGGTGACCTAGCTCATGCCAAAGATCAAAGTCTTTCGTCATTGAATCCCCGTTCACGACAACGTATGACTCAATGCTTATACTGTATTGATACAACCCAAAGGAGAAAGATGAGAGTGTCTCAACAACAAGTTTCAGTTAAAATAATAGAGGTATGATAAATAATTTTTATTAACATCATTCATGGTTTCAATATGATATCCATTTCTACTAATATCTTTAAAACTAAGCATTACTTGGTGGATTTGCTAGAATATACGTATCATTGATGTGGAACTTAGTCCTTTGCAGCATTATACTGCTCTTCCGGAGCCTTCAATTAAGTTGCTAGTACTAAGTATCTTTTATCTCGAAGAATAGTATGCGTGGTTGCACAGTCAACGGGACATACATCATCATCATCCATCTCTATTTGTCTAAAGCAATGACATGTAAAATAATAAATATAAAAATAATATAATAACAAAATGATAATTTATTTATTACATACATGATGTATCATTCAATAGTAGCATTTCTACTCATCCACAAATAGTATGTTTTCTCAAGGGGTGCTCAAAAGAAATCCACATCATAATAAGATAAAGGCCCAGTCCTTGAAGATCGCAAAGCCTATGTCTATATTTTCATCTTTTCGTGATGCTTGGTAAAGGTCCATCAAATGCCTGGGTCGCATCGACGTGCACGCGACTAACGTCCTTTCATACCACATTTATGGCATTGTATTCTCATGATTCTTGAAGGCGATTCACTGATGTTTCTCATCTTGTTTTGCTCTAGATGACTCCACTTAGTGTGCATTGAAGTTTTCCCTTTATAGGTAGAATTATTACTCATGATTCCATGGTACTCCAGGAATTCCTTCCACAAACTGCTTAGACCACGCACCTCACTCATGACCATGACTACATCCACGTCCATTAGTTTGAGATGATATCGCATTCACTTCAGGGAATGGTTAAGTTCCAGTCAGGCGGGACTGGTGATTTTTCATTAAAAGCTCATTATTTTGCTCAGCCACATTCATAATACTTTTTGAACTTGAACTCTTGATACTGCTGCTGCAGGAGCACATTCGAGGCATGGAATGTAGTGAATGTTTTCTTTAGCATGTCTTCCTCTGTGACCTTTTCTCCACACAGCTTCAACTGGGAGCTGATTCTAAATAAAGCAGAGTTATATTCACTAATTGTTTTAAAATCTTGCAACCTTAGGTGCATCCAGTCATATCGAGCTTTTGGGATGATTACTATTTTCTGGTGGTTGTATCTCCCTTTTAACTCATTCCATAGAGTGAGAGGATATTTTATAATAAGATATTCATTTTTCAAGTCCTCGTGGAGATGATGCCAAAGGAAAATTAACGACGCCATAACTCGCAGCCGACGCTTGATTTCCTTCCTTATTGTATTTCCTAAATTCATAAAGATCAAGGTAGATCTCAAGATCAAGGATCCATGACAAATAGTTTTTTTCCAAATATCAAGGCCACAAGCCTGGTTTTTGTAAGATTTGATATTTCTCAAAAAACTTTAATCGCATAAAAACAGCGCGAACTTTAAGCGCAGACTTAGATTTATTACCTCCAGCAAACCTAAGGCCGATAACGTTTTGAAATGCCGAATGATGATCTAAAGGAGATGATCCTCATGCATTTATAGTACAAGAGAATTTCAGAGATTGAAATAGTGTTATATAGAGCGCTACAAGATGGGGGAGAAATATAGCTTTGTTTTTTTTTTCCAGGATAATCATACACGGGTGGAAGGCCTCCATTTATAGTTCTAAAGTGATTCCTCCAATATCCTCATTAATATGAATTAATGAGGGTATTAATTACGATGAATGATTTATTTATTGAGGCGTAATTTGGGATAAATCCATTCATTACAAAACAATGAATCTGAAACGGATTTATTGTGTAATGTTGAATCCGGGGTGGCTTCATTCATTTCAAAAACCTTTCATTTATAACAAAATGAAAATATATACTTAAATTATTTTATTCTGATCAAATATGCTCAGCAATTATTTTTTCTTAATAATTTCCGACAACCAAACATGACCTTATTATTTTACTTTTTTTTTTTACATATATTCACTTTACATATAATATTATAATATTTTGTTCTTATAAGGATTAGAGCTTGGAACCTTTTGTTTTTCGTCTCACTCATTTATCACTTGAATCAGATCTCAAGGATGGCCTTATTATTTTACTTGTTTTACTTTAAAAGTATAAAAAAGATTGAAGAAAATCATATATAAATCTCAATATCAAATTACGATTTACAAAGTAATGGCTTCTGCCCATCATGTGGTAGAGCATTTTGCTTCAAGTTCAAGTCCGAGTGACAGCGAATGAGTCAGAATCAAAGCTCATGAGCAATAATTACTTTCTAATTTAACTTAATTTGTTTTCATAAAAAAAAATTACCCTAATTTGTAAGCCGTATTGGGCTTTCTCCGGCCCAAACCGTACCTTACCTATTGGCTGGTTACTATGAAACATCCTTTACTCTTCGACGGTGGTGTGGGCCACGTCACGGGGGGCTTGGGCCCACAATATGGGCCGTGAGCATTTTCGAAAAATACAAGGCCCAAAGTCAAAACGACACCGCTGTAATACAGCCCCACAAAGGCAGCCACTCAATCATTGTACCGACGCCAGCTAAGACAAGAAACAGCTCCACCGCCACGTGGCAAAAAGTAACCGCAGTATCAGACACGTCCGAACCCGAACCCGAACCCGAACCCGACACCGACACCGTCACGCGAACACTTCACGTCTCTTCCAGCTGAAAACCGTTAATCGTACAAATTTCAGAAGATCATGAAAGAATACACCCCAGAAGTTGATAAATTGCTACACGACTAGTTGGTTTGGCTTGCAGAGGGAAAAGGGGAGAAAAGTCGCCTTCTTTGCTTCAACATCCCACCACTCACCCTTGCACAATTTTTAAATATTATCTCATTCTCATTTATTTATTCCTAACCTATTTGCTCTCACCATTGTCTCAAAACAATCTAACCCATCCTCCCCATCTACTTCTCCATTTGTGTCTCTGCCAGTATTTATATATAAATAGAAGAATACTATGGAGATATGGCTTATAGTTTTTCTTCAGCATAAACCCTGATAGCGTTATATATCTGGATATTTTATTTCTAAGCAGATTGATAAGGTACAATACTTATTTCTTGTCGTTAATTTCTCATGATTCAGCTCCCCAATTTCAGTTAATATTCATGCTGCCCTCTTGCATATTTCTGTGACGTTTTTCTGTGTTAATTTTTTTGATATTTTACATCATATTATTGAATGTTAGATGATATTTAGCAGAGATCTGTAGTGGGTTTTCCTTCTTTCCAGTTTTTTCCTCATGTTTTTATTTGTTTTCGGTTATTCCATATCTGGTTTTCCGGCTCACGGGCAATGTAGAATGCTGTTTTTTCGACCATAATGGTAATTATGGCAACAAGTGATTGCAGTTCTGTTGCTAATTGGTGGAAAATGTTCCCGTGATTTTTTTATATTATGGATGTGGGGGACGTTTACCAATCATTGCATATTTGAGGATGTTTGAGTAGATTTTAACGTGATAATTGTAGTGGGTCTTCTTTATTTTTCTTTTTCCTTCTGTTTTTTAGCAGGGCTGTATAAAGGTGCAAGATTTGTTTAATTTCAGGGCTTGATTTGGATAAAGATGCCTGGACTTGTTATGGATGGACTGCATAGAGATGGCATGACAAATTACACTCCTAAAGAAGGTTTCAGTAATTCTCCAGTGAGTGCTTTGAGTCCTCACAGCCATGAGGTCTATTGATCTGGTTATTGATGGTGTGATTGATACCTCAATCGAGCAGCTGTATCACAATGTATGTGAGATGCAGAGCTCTGATCAATCACCCTCGAGACGCAGTTTTATATCGTATGGCAATGAGTCAAGGATTGATTCAGAATTATACCATCTTGTGGGAGGACATTTTGGAGAGATGGAGGTAATGAAAGAGGTTGTAGTGATGACTAATAAAGGAGAAGGTGATGAAGGCAATTTGGTTTCTGAGAAAGAAGACGGGTCTGCTGATAAAAGGACCGGAGTAGAGGATAAGTCCCACCTAAAGTGCTAAGCCTGTATCTCTACTGTGGAAGAGGTCTTCATTTGCATTTGAATCTGAAGGATCCTCTAAATCAACCAACGAGAGGCCTCCAATTGATAAACGACAAAGGAATTCATGAGAAAACCAATGGGGTATTCAGGGGAAGCAGAAGAATTTTGTTTCAGGAGTGAAGTTCCACAATGGAACTGAGGACTTTTGAGGTGCAGGTGACTAGAAAACCCAGACTTGGGTCCATTCTTACTTAAACAAACAAGGGATTTGATTTCATCAGGAGAAAATCCCCAGAGAGCTCTCGAACTGGCTCTTCGGGCAATGAAATCATTTGAGATAACTGGGAATGGGAAACCCAGTTTGGAGCTGGTCATGTGTTTGCATGTCATAGCTGCAATATACTGCAGCTTATGTCAGTAATGATGAGGCAATTCCCGCTCTTGAGCGAGCCGACTGAAATTCCTGTGATTGAGGGGAAGGGCAGACCATGCAGAATTTGCTAAATTTGTTGGATGCATGCAGTTGTGATACTGGTGCAAATGATAGGACAGATTGAGAATTGAGACTGTGCTACACAGCAGGTTTGGAGATCCAAAGACAAGTCTTGGGGAGAAACGGATTCTCGAAAGGTGAGGACATGCAGGTACCTAGCTGAGGCTCATGTTCAAGCATTGCAATTTGATAAGGCCGAGAAGCTTTGCCAGATGGCTCTCGACATCCACAAGAAGAATGGCACACCTGCTTCTCTTGAAGAAGCTGCAGACAGGAGATTAATGGCACTTATCTGTGACTCAAAAGGAGATTATGAAGCTGCTCTTGAGCATTATGTTTTAGCGGGCATGGCCATGGCAGCAAATGGCCAAGAGATAGATGTAAGGGAATCACATTGCAGCATTGGTGACTCATATTTATCTTTAGCTCCGATATGATGAGGCAGTTTCCTATCAGAAAGCTCACTGTGTTTAAATCAACTAAAGGGGAGAATCATCCAACTGTGGCTTCGGTTTTTGTCCGTCTGGCTGATCTATACAACAAGATAGGAAAATTAAGGGAATCCAAATCTTACTGTGAAAATGTCAGTTTTATAGAAAGTCTAACATGGGAATCCTGCAGAAGAGATAGCCAGGTTTTATATTGATTATTTCAGCTATCTTTGAATCAATGAATGAGCTTGAGCAGGCACTCAAGTTACTGCAGAAGGCCTTAAATATATATAGTAATACCCCAGGTCACCAAAGCACAATTGCAGGAATTGAGGCCCAGATGGGGGTCATATATTATATGATGGGAACACTAGTTTCATACAATTCCTTCAGTACCGCTTATTTCAAAGCCTCTGAAAGCAAGTGGAGAGAAGAAATTCATTTCCTAGGGATTGCTCTCAATCAAATGGGCCTTGCCTGTGTGCAGCGTTATGCAATAGGCGAGGCTGCTGAGCTGTTTGAAGAAGCAAGGAGCATTTTGGAAAAGGAATATGGGCCATGCCACCCTGAGACATTAGGGATCTACAGTAATCTTGCTGGCACTTATGATGCAATGGGGAGGTATAAACTCTTTCACCACACGCTTTCAGCATTAGTGAATAGCCCACTGAGCATCTCAACTTACTCTTTTTTTTCAGTGAACGACGTATTTAGTTGTTTACACATCATAGTTTTAAGAAATGCTAGTTGTGATCAATTCTTGGTTACATCTTGCGGTGAAAGTGCAGTCACTCTTTTGCTGTCCATACAGACACCATTAGGAAAATAGTGTTTGAGTTTGGCTTTTCTTTCTTCTGCCTGTTCTGCCTTGACTTTGGAAAACAATTAAGAATAAGAAAGAAGGAACTAAAAAGTTGTGAATCTTTGCTAACTATATTGAAGTCCAAATTTCCATTAGATAAGGTTTTTTGAGTAGAGTTTTTAAACACCTTAACAACCTGTTTGGTAGTTGAGATTCTTGAGAAGATACATGACACAGGAAAATAATACTTAGAATATTTCGTACTAATGATTAGAGTGGTTGTAGTTGATTCTAGTTTTCCTATATTTTCTTTTCTCTAGCTACCAGAACTTGGGATTTATTTGTTGAAGTTTTGATTATCTTTAACATCTCTTGCTTTCAAATCATATTTGCACAGGTTGGATGATGCCATTGAAATTTTGAATATGTCGCCGGGTAAGAGAGGAGAAGTTGGGACAGCAAATCCGGCAGGGATGATGAGAAGAGAAGGTTGGCAGAGTTATTGACAGAAGCAGGCCGGGTGCGGAGTAGGAAATCCAGATCGTTGCAAACCTTCATTGACACCAACCCTCAGACGACAATAATCGATGCCATCAAGGTATTATAAGCCTATGCATCAATGATGTATTTATTATACTTTGTAAAATATGCTAGAGATGATTTGTATGTTGTGGTTGGTGGGTTTTTTATTCTTGCCGAAAATTGGGAGACGGAGAATAACGGTGACAAAGATGATTTGCCACCAAATTTTGATTATACTACATACAGGGGTTCTCAGAAAGTTGCATTTGTATTCCATTGTTTATGAATCTTCAGAATTCTGTCACATTGTTGTTTGTATGTCTCATGTTTTTACTAAAGAAACGTTGGGATTTCTCATTTTCTTTTCTTGTATACCAAACTGCCTGATGAAAACTTGAAACTAAGAGCAGAACAGTAAGAACAGTAGCACATCAGTTTCTGCAACAATTAGAAAATTCCAGCTGAATGAATCAACATCAACATCTTCCTGAAAATTCATTACTGTACTACAATCACCCATTATTTATTAAACCATGATCAGGCCTCCTGCTACTGACGGCAGGCCTGTGACACTGGAACCGGTGGCTCCGAGACGGAGTCGTTGACGATGGCCTTCGCCACCCACTTGTTGGCCGCCTCTGAGTAGTGTGTGCCGTCCCAGCTAATGTGCCTGGACGGATTTTTGCATGGAATACCATAGACTGTTCCGTTCACCACTGCTTTTTGCCCACATTCCACATGGTAACCGTAATAATTACCACAACAGAAGTTCATTGGATCAACAAAACCTGCCATCACCATTACCCAACTGATTAGGAACTCCTTGATACCTAAACATGGTTCAATTTTGGAAAAATTAAAGAAATGTCACTGCATTATGATTTTATGACAGGTTTTTGAGTTACCTAGTTCTTTTTGGTTGGCTGACGAGTGAGTATTTAACTGAATACACATCCACATATGTGAATATTGCATGAGGAAGATGTGTGTTCTAGTTTGATCACCATGTCCTGCTGCCTGTTGAACCCTCTAAGGAGCCACCTTATTATGAGGCTTAACGCAGCCATAACGATCCAGATTCCGGGGTTTTTGCTGGTAATATATTACACTGTATGGCAAGCAACCGATGGGGCCTGTGTTATGTATCCAAAATGATCTTGCTCCTTCCTTATATAGTTCCTGAAACATAGAACAGAACACCACCATAAGTTTCAACCTTGTACTAACTGTTTGATCCTAACTGGAGACAAGCTGACTCTAGAGTCTAAACACTTACATGGATTACAATTCCACAGAACTTTGAGGATATTTCAGGAATGGAAGCAAATCACTTCTCCCCATTTGCGTACCAGAGCTCGCAGAGTAAGATCGTTCTGTCCCCATGTCAATGGTGTATAGTGTCTTCGAGAAGTCCTTAGGCCTGGCAGAGAGGCAACGGAGACGCGCCATGGAACAAGAATCAACTCATACTCATTAGTAGATTCCAATGCTCAAAAGGGTCAGTATGAAGCTAGAGAAAGAGAGACTAACTGTTAAGTTTGGTTGTTATGCAGAGCTATAGTTTGAGACTTAACCTTTGAACTGAGCTAGTTGGATCTCAAGGTGAAATGGCTATATCCCCGGCCTAATGGATTTAAACCTCAGTGGCAAAATTTGCTCCATGCCTGAAATTCGTCCCCATTGAATCCAACTATGCATTCAAATATGGTAATCTCAGAGCCTCACCTGCCATGAATCATAAAGCTCAGAAGAAACACAAGGAGTTGCAGTATTTGTATAAAGAAAACATGGATGACTTACTTATGAAGTCTAAGATTGCTTTTGGCCATTACAAAGCCTCTTCCTGAAGCCCTGCCAGTAGGCTGGGTTTCACCGTTAGCAGAGTGATCTCACTGATGGCTGCAGACCGTCCTCCGGTGTCGGAATTGGAATCACCAAAGTTGAAAATAGCCGGAAAGTTGCATTTCTTTGAACCATGATCACCCATCACTGCCTTACATTCTCCTACGGATCCTATAATCAATATCCCAAACAGGCAAAAAAGCTTTAGAGACTCCATTTTTTTTGTTCTTTGCTCAACTGGAGTACAGCTAATGACAAGTGAGATGATATTGTTTCCTCTCCCCTCCTTCCTCCTCTCTCTTGGGTTCTTAAAATGTGATTCAGTCTACCTAAAAAAGGGTAGTTATTATTATGCAGTGACAGAGTCAATGAATTTTGGTTTTAGTTACGATATAATTTGAGAAAAAGATACGATTTGTTTCTGAATGATTATCCAATATTCAATTGCTGGACCCATTTAAAGAATATTTTACTCATTTTTTTGAAAATGACTTTTTTCTACTTATTTATAGACTCTTTTCAAATGTAATTGATTTTCCTTAAAAGTTTTTTATTTCCTACCCAATAAGCTTGTTTACAGGTATTTCATCTAAAGGATAAATTATTTCAAATTAAAACAACCCATCTGAGCAAATCAATGAATAAAAAGATTGTTAGACAGACTTGAAAATCATTAGATTTAAGCTATGAAAGTGAATTGTTTGTCAGATGAAGGCTGCTGCAAGTCAGTCAGCAGTCCAGATTATTAATGATGCTCCTAAGCCCTACTATATTTAAATCATAACCCATGATGACCTTATATATATTTTCATTATTTAATATATGTGAAGGTTGTAAAATTTTGAATATAGATCGAATACATTCATAGTAGAAAGGTGATGTCTCAGAGCTTGGACAGAGTGATTTAATTGAAAATGATTGAAGCTAAATACCAATGAAAAAAGATGTATTGCGCCAATGATTCTAAACAAAGACAAAAACGATAAAAATGAATACAAAATTCGTATCACGTTGCGTAAAAAATAACGCCTCAAGTTATATCATTTATTACCTTTAATTTCATTTTGTTACCTTAACTAATTATAAGTACTATCTTAAATAATTGGTTAAAATTGTATCTACATTGAGTTAAGGTCCTACTTCTTTTTGAAAGTCAATTATTTTTCCTTCGACATGTTTTAAACCATATATGTCCTATTCTCCACACTTTTCTGCTTTTATTTCTTGGGGATCTAAGCTTTGATACATAATTAAAATTTTGTTTTAAAATGTTTAATAAGTAAATAAATGTAATATAAAAGGATCCTTGAACAGTTAAGTATGGAAAAGGGAGAAAGAAATAAGACACAAGATTGGGTTAACTCTGGAGTCAGGGCCGGCAGTTGGTCCCTTCCTCCTCATTAGTTTACGACCATACTTACTTCATTTTAATGGTGGGGCTGCATCATGGTTCCAGCACATGGTTTTTTTTTTTCTGTTCCCTTCCTTTTTATATCTGGTTACAGAATAGTTGTCGAACACATCTGTGTCTTGTTTGGGAAAGCATAGCAAAGATTATACCTGGCCGATACCAATTGCTTACAAGGGCCTTCTCGAGAAGTCAACAGGATGCTATGATTAAACCATGAGGATTTTAGCACAAGAAAATCATTCAGTCAGTTCAGTTTCTGAGAAATGAACAGCCCAGTGAAACACAGAATTGGAACCTGAACAACTGTGGAAAAGTAGTCCCCCCCCCGAAGGAAGAGAATGCACTGGTTATGAAAGAGAAGATTCTTAACCGACCACAATCATTAAGATTCTAAAAGCTATGGATTTCGGGGTCTTATCAATATGGATGATATCACGTCAAACGGCATCAACCAATAGTTGCTACATAATTTTTTTTTTTTTTTTGCATGAACTTGACCTCAAAAGTACTTTTACAATTGCTTTTCGATAATACAATAGGAATTTTCGTTGGGTTCTATCAACTGTTTGTAGCTGACAAGGCGCATATTATGACAGAAGATTGCTTTGGAAGACCAGTGATACCCATTCGGATGTTTCATTCCCGATTCATGGCATATGTTTAAAGTTCCAAAATCAGCATTGGGCTCTAAGAAGAAAGTGATAGGAGGAGATGCTCTGTTTTAGTCTCTCATTTTTTAAAAGAAAAAGGAATGACTTGAATTACCAATTTCCTTCAGCAATGAGGGACATATCATTCCTAAAAACAGTTATAATTATTATTGTCGTACAGAAACTTGGTTTAAGAAGTAAGATTTAAGTATCTGCAAAAGGATGTCAGACGTCATAGGATGAAAATAAAGACCATATCTAAAACTACATGAAATATCGTTTTTTAAGAAAATTTTCTCAATGCATCTAATTGTAGTCGTATGATTAATTCACACATTGATATAACAGATCAATGACTGTAACTTTCATGTTAAAAACAGACTATGCCACATAACCATGTATTTGTAGACCTAGAGTTATTAAGATTCAATTTAAGTTGAAATCAAACATGTTAACTTGTAAGAAGTAAGACAGAGAAGACGATTTTGATATTACTCGGGCCTCAACACAATTTCTCTTTGTTTGAAAAAAAAAAATTGAAACATATAAATCTTAAATTGGAAAAAAAAACAGAATCAAAACACAGAAAAGGGTAGAAAGAAAAAACAAAGAAGGTGATCTGATGGGGTTTCTCCACATGCTGCCAAACTAGAGTAAATGGCACTTCAGTTCTTGCTGGAGGTCTTGAAAGTGAATTTCCAGACATACAAAGGTAAAGGGTATCCTATAAAATGGTTAAAAAAAAAAAGCCATATAGAATGGATGCAAACCACATGCATCTAATGGATATGCTGATTATGCAATTGTCGAGAACTCCAAGTACTTAGGAACATGGAAAATAACTGTTATAAACTCTTGCTTTCCCTCCAAGTAAGGAAATTACCGGTGTAGTGGAGTCCCTGACTCTCATGCTTCCAGCAAGGGCGCTGCTCAGTACCAGCTTTGCAATAACAGAAGAGATTCCTCATTTCACAAGCTCAAGTACCACCATTGTAGGCTCCCACCCCCGCTGGAATAAGTACTGTTCCCACTTAGTCTCCACCAGCAATTCTCTGCTCAGCGAATTTCAGCCTTGTGGTTGAACGAACGATTCCCACATACTTCCACATGATTGACTGCAGTTCTTTCCTTAATTCTGTTGTCCTAATTAAAACATTGTGAATTACATCACCCCCAAGTGGAGTTGGCACAACAGGTTCTGCCCACCAATTTGAAGCACTCAGATCAAGATTGGAGCTACTCATGTGATCTATTGAGGGCTGCACAGCTCTTCGTGCAAAAACAAGTGCCTCGAGCAGTGAGTTGCTTGCGAGTCTATTTGCTCCATGCAAACCTGTGCATGCAACTTCACCTGCCATACAGGCCTCTCACATTTGTCTCCCTTGGAGCCCAGCACAACCCCCACATGTAATGAGCAGCAGGAACCACTGGAATTGGCTGGCCAGCAATGTCTAAACCATATTTGAGGCACTCAGCAGCAATGTTAGGAAATGGGAGAGAATCTTCTTGGGCTTGTATTATATCAAGTAGCACATACTTCATTACGCTTGAGATGGTCATCTATACTTGCTACCACGTCCCTTGAGCAAGCTCTGCCTCTCATCATACAGGGGCATGAACTCTTCATGCTTTAAATTTGAGAGGATGCCTCCATCACCCTGACAGTCAGTGATGAGAAACGCATTTTCTGTTTCTGCTGGTTTATGGGAAGACCCTCATCAGCTAATGCAGTTGGATGGAATTGCACAAACCTGGAAAACAAAACATCCCCCAAAACCAGAGTTACTATGTGATCTTCTAACAGAAAACTGGTTAGGCAAGAAGAAAATCATTACAACTATGCCCCAACTTTAGCTAATTGAATCTCTTGACCAAATGACAAGCATTAAATGCATATAAAGGATGATTGTCACCCTAGAGAACTTTTTTAATCTGGTGCCAAATCTCAACCAAAACACCGCAATTCCTAAATGTTTAGTTTCTAAGTATACATGTGTTATAGTATGTAAAATACAGTTAACATATCGTTTGTATTTTATTAGGATACTTTACTTTATATGGTTGTAACTATTTAGGAAGAATAGATCATCTTACCTAATGTATACTTGCTTGTATATATATGTATGATGACTCAACGGAAAATACAAGGAATTCATTCCTACAACTCTTCTTCTCTTAGTTTCTACATGGTATAAGAGCCTAGGGCTCAAATTAGGAGAGTTTTCGACTGCTTTTAGGCAGTTTTTCGAATTGCTCAAGAGAGATATGAGAGGTGTTTTTTTTAAACACCCATTTCAAGGGAAAGTGGGATCTCACCACCAGCCTAAGAAGCTTCACCGACCATCACGATCCCCGCGTAAAATCCGACGGCCAAAAACCACTCACGCTATAACGGCTCGGGGATGATCCACACGCGTCAGAGACGTGGTGGGCGCATTTGAGACTGCTCTGCTCTAGCCGTGTCATTTGAGGCCATGACTGGGTCTACTTTGTTTCTCTGTTTGTACCTAGGATATGCTGTTGTGATTTTTGTCCCACAACCCACTAAAGTGCTCTAGGGGTTTCGTGAGATTTTTTGAATCTCGCCTCTTAAGGTACTTTCGCCCCGAGACATATTTCCTTGGCTTCCTAATGAGTGAATCAGTAGATAAGAAGCTTGCTTCAGTGCCCAAAGTGGTCTCGATGATGTCCAAGATCACAAGACAAACTCGAATTGGCCCCAATTACTTGGGATTAGAGTAAAATAGTCCGCCTCTAATTGAGGAATATTCGTATGGCTAGTCACTTTACTGAGGACCTTCCTACTGATGATTCGAAGGACCGATGGCTGGAGGATGATGCCCTTCTCTTTCTCTAAATCCGTAATTCCATTTATAGTAAAGTACTTACTCTCATTAATCATCGCGGAGTCTATAAGGAGCCAATGGATTATTCGAATTTGCGTATTCTAGAAAGAGAAATATTTCGATCTTCGATGTGTGTCAGCCTTATTGCTATGAGAAACAAGATCGTCGCTACGGAATTTTTATGGACTATAAAGACATACGAGGAACTAAAAGTACTCTTTACCCTTTTAGTCCGTATGTTAAGGTTCAAGAAGATCAACAGCAAAGATGGCAATGATGGCTCTGCAATTAGCCTCCCCTTCGAGTATGATTCGCAAGACGCAAATTATGTCCAATTAAATTTCTTCCAAGAAACGTCACCAAATACTTAAATAAAACAATGGCGAGTCAGAGTTTACGATACGTAAATATGGGTCTGGGATAACACTAGATGGCTTAATTTGAGGGGTTATGTGTTATTATCAATAGCTTGGATGTGATACAAGACCTAAGAAACTGTGCACTGAATTGAGATTTCATCCTCCATATCGCTCCTCTACTCAAGGCATTTGATCGCATCCAATTCTCCGCAACAAACTCACCAAAGTTCCACTGCATTTGGGAAATCATTGCGCTTTCTATCCAATTTCTACAACTATCATTAATCAGTAATCCAAACACATGCCTAGTCTCTTCTTCGTCCTCCGAATGAGCCATCGATTTCGAGCTACGTATCACATGATGTGTAATTTAGTATATTTTATAACCTTCTACTATAATCTTCCTATCTTCCATCAATTACTAAGATGGCCAAGGCCCTGTGTTCTGTTCAAATTCATTTTTCCCACTTTCTATTCTAACATTCGTCTCAGTTGACTAATTTTTCTTTTAATTTGGTATCTATAAGCAAACTAACTTGAGCTCTTAAATGTTGTCTCATTCTTTCCTGATTACTTTCTCTCCCAGGATCTATGACGAAGCAGATTATTGGTAGAGGACGTGAGTATGAGAGTCTCCACATTCTTGATTTTTGGTAAAGATTCGAGACCTATCGTTTCTTCCGTGCTTTACTCTCAAGCAACCACTTCCGAGACTATTTGGCAGACACACCCCTTTCTTCCACTATCAAGAAACAGGTCTCAGTTTCGAGTCATTGGTCCTTGTAGACTAGAGTCCTATCAATTTGCAAAACCTCATAGTCTTAGTTCTCGTCCTAGAGTTAATAAACAAGCCGGTGTCTTTTCGAAAGTAGTCCATTCGAACAGCGGGGTCCCGCCCGCTATGTCCTTAACTGGTTTCCTCAGAATTTTGTTATGTTTGTTTATGATTATTCACGAACCACTGTTATATTTAATGAAAAACCGCGTAGTTATTTTTCACTTTCGTGCCTTTTCAGGTTGAAATTAAGACTCCGCCATACTAAAATATGAGAACCGATAATGCCAAGAATATCTCGTTCAACCATTTCGCCATTCATGCTCGTAATGGCATCCTTTCATCGTATCTGCGGCCGATACTCCTGAGAATGGAGTTGTTGAAAGAAAAAATAGACGCCTTCTTGAAATCGCTTGGGCTTTATTATTTCAAATGCACGTGCCCAAGCATTTCTAGGTCGATGTTGTTTCCACTGCCTGTTTTTTAATTAATCGGATGCCTTCCTTTGTCTTGGATTGGGCCACTCCATTTCAAACCCTCTTTCCCCATAAACATTGTTTCCCATTGAGCCTCGGGTATTTGGGTGTACCTGTTATGTTCGGGATGTTCGGCGGCATGTGTCTAAACTCGACCCTAAGTCACGGCGCATCTTCCTGGTTACCTCAAGTCTGAAGGGCATAGGTGTTATTTGGTCCTAGTCTTCAAGTACTCGTTTCTATTGATGTCACCTTTCTCGAATGCCCCCTTTTTCTCCGACCATCCATACCAGTTGTGAGGATGATGATTTTCATTTATACTCTTCTCGCTAAATTACGCTTCTGCTCCACCTCCGACAAAGCCTTTATCACTCAGTCTATGTTCGCCGCTTTACACCCCTGCTGGGGCCTCAAGTCGTCCACCGGTTGCTTCGACATTGGATCCAGTTCTTAGTGATGACTTTCCTATTGCTCTCCATAAGGGTAACCGCTAGTGTACTCATCCAATCTCCTCCTTTTGTTCTTATAACCATTTGTCATCCCATTCGCTCGCTTATTGCATCCTAGACTCTATTTCATTGCCTAAACAAAGCTCTCAAGCCCTATCTCATCCTAGTCGGGCGAGTGCTATGACAGAGGAGATGGATGCCTAACCGATAATGGTACTGGGACTCGTGCATTTATCTGGCCGGGAAAGAAAGCCATTGGCCGCGATGCGTGCTCATAGTGAAGCTTAATCCCGATGGATCCATTGCTGTGTCAAGGCTCGTCATTGCTAAAGGGTATACCTGCACTTTACGGTGATGATTCTGATACCTTTCCCCGATTGCCAAGCTGACCTCTATTCGACCACTTATATCTCTAGCAACCACTATGGTCGGACTTTCATCAACTTGGACATTAAGAATGCCTTTCTTCATTGGGATCTCAGAAGAGGCTTATATGGAGAAACCTCTCAGTTTGTTGCCTGTGGGGAGATCAGAGCCTGGCTTCAAAATCATTATACTGGCCAAACAGTCCCCACATGGTTTGGCTGTCTAATGAAGTGATTGAGAAATTTTAGATGCAAGGAAGAAATCGACTGTTTTGTCTTTACGTAAATTCTCTAAGTAGGTATAATTTGTTAATGTGTCGATGATATTATCATTGACTGAATGATATGGCGTATATCTTCACCTGTCCTTTCTTCATGGCCACTCACACAAAGGACTTAGAAACGCCGAACACTTCTAAAATAAAGGCATGATGGAAGAACGTAGAATCTTTTATCCAAAAGAAATATGTGTTTGATCAATTGTCTAGTTAATAGAAAATCGCAAAGAAGCCATGCTGGGCCCCATGGCACAAAAGCCCACATCTTACTAGAGAAGGCAAATTGTTCAAGAACCAAGAGATATTAAGACCGGTAGGGAAGTCGAACTACCTTACAAAGAACCTCGATATCAAGATACTGCTAGTGCTGTGTCATCATCTTCCAATAGTCGATTATCGTGGCCATGTAATCGCATTCCATGCAATGAAATGTTCCGTGATCGTGATATTCTCAGACAGACCATGGGCATAATGCACTGGTGTTTCACTGATGCAGACTGGGCAGGATCTAAGGAAATATCGGGTCCATTTCGGTCACTGCAGTATCATTTCCAGTGGAATCTAGCTAATACAATATATGAACAAAGTGTCATTTCTCGATCTAAATATAGACCGGAAGATAGAAAGAATGGCACAATCCACATGCGATGTGGCTCCACTAACTCATGGAAGTTGGTATTAAAACCCCACCCCAAGAAAGCTTCAGTGACAACTGTCACTCATATCGCCTCTCTAACTCGCTTTTCCATTTAACGAATCCAAACACATGTAGATGGGGATCATTACTTGCTCATGAGAAAACACAATTCCATGGATTTCACAGGATACGTGAAGACCTGGAGAGTAATTAGTGTTTTCACAAAGGTCCTAAGTGGAGAGACCAAGTTGTTACCTATGTAACAAGCCAAAGCATGATTAACATCTATACTCCAACTTCGAGAGGGAGTAAGAGAGGTAGCTGTATCATTCAAGTAACATATTACTTCATTTTATTAGGATACTTTGTATTTGGCTGTGGTTGTAACCATTTAGGAAGAGTAGACTATCTACCTAATGTATAGCCTAACCTTCTTGTGTATATATATGTATGATGACCTAATGGAAAATACAAGGATTCATTCTCCAACTCTTCTTCTCTTAGTTTCTACAACATGGCTATATATGCAGGAGGAAATGTGTTCAGTAAGATGGTACCAAAAATAGCAATACTCTTTAGCTTTCGCAGTTTCATTATCATAAAATATTTCAAATTTCAAAAGAGAAAACAATTGATCTTATGACAATTACTATTATTGATACTAATTATTCCAGAGATAAACTATCTCAATCATATGCTATGACGAATTGATGCATATCCCAAATACCTCACACCAGCATAAAATGTGTCGCTTGTCTAGCCCATACAAATAAGTTTATTTAATAGGACAAGTATGACCTGATAGTAACGAAAAGAGTATATCTTTCAGACAGTAGACCAATGGTTCTCATTTACTCCATGTTGAAATTACGGCCCGGGCTCGATAAAAGATAGCTATTCCGCATCTCCAGTGGCTACCTATAAGAATATAGCAGCAATGAATCCAATAAAGAAGTATCAAACCTACAATCAACCAATGCCATCCTATCATATATTTTGAAGAAAAGGGACAATCAAATCCACCTTAATAATTTGACCTAAAAATACATGTATACTATCCGAGTTAGTAATAGTCCATTCAAAGCAAAAGATTGGATATGAAATGGTTTGTAAAAGAAGAAAAGGGACGAATATGAGAGAGAGAGATTTGAATTCACTTTTTACATTGAACTTTAAGATCAAGGAGCCATCCAGGTTCAATTTTGTGTAATATGATTTGATATTTACCAATCAAATTCAACTACTGATTCAGTTTGTACATGTTGAGACATTCAAAGCATTGTAGCAATCTAGAAGCAGCATACTGCAGATCAAATGACAGGAGTTTGCAGCTCTTGAAATAAGCCAGTATATTGACAAGATCCAAAAGTGTTTTCAAGCAAAGGTACAGGTAATAGTCAATTACTCTCTTTTAAAGAAAAAAACAAAATTACGTATAATACCAAAGGATTTGTAGTCATCGGATAGATGTGTCCAGCTCCACCTGAGGCGCAGAAAACCACTTTTGCAACAATCAGACCACCTAGAAGTAATGGGACAGAATAAAGTATTGAGTAGAAGAAAATGAGATGATAAACAGAAGAAAGAAGGTCAATGACAATTGCTTTACCTCTTGGGTTTCAGTATTCAAAGTGTCAAATAATTCATGACAAACTGTTTTGCACATCCCTATGTTTCAGTAATAAATATATAAATGATCCTATAAAATATTATAACAAACATGAATATCAACTTAACAATGCTAAATCTATGCTAATAAGATCTTATGAAGGCCTAGGCAATATTGAATGGTCTCCCACATGTTTATACCATGCAAAAGCTAAATACCTACCTATATAGAGTATACTAGGCAATAAAACTTTATGCTTCTGGATGGAATTAGATTATAACATGAGAAGAAGTAAACCTGAGAAGTCAGCAAATCTATTGCAAAATGATGTTCAAACATGAAGATATTAGGATCGTTGACAACTGCCTCCAACAGGGCACGTCCGATCTCCCTTCCAGTCATATCAGCAGCATGAACACTCGGTGATGAGAGTGCCCTCCCTCCTTAAGTTAGATGCAAATCTTCCATCTTCCCTGTGATCAAATGATGCACCATAGCACCACTTCTTAATCATGCCAGGTCCTTCGTACAAAACCATCAGAAAAATAACAAATAGAGAGGAGCTCAATTGTAAATGATGCCAATTGAATGATATTTGCCTGGCATTTCTGATACAATGTGAGAACAAGTATAGGAGGTTACCTAAGCCCGTGAAAATTTGAACAGAAAATTATCGGTCTAGTAGCTTACTCTAACAGTCTCCTCATCACATAGGTAAGCCCCTGCTACGATGGTGTCTCGCATATGACTCTCCACAGAATCCAAAGGGCATAATACAGCGCTAACAATTTCACCTTGAGCATAATTTGTGTTGCTTTATGGGGCCTAGCTTAGTGATCACTGCAACAGATCCATGCTTGCAACTGAGACATACGAAGACCAGCAACCCACTGCCAATTACAGCAAAATCAACATACTTTACAGAGCCGTCTTTCAAGCATGATGCAAGTGACAGCTCTTAGGCTTCCACTATCATGAATTGATGACTAAAATTAGGATTGCTGAGCTGAAGGACTTTAGATACCTAAGAAGACCTTGAAATCATAACAACAATACATAAACAAGTAAAGGATTTAGTATATGCATAAGAATACACATGAAGTTTGACTATCTTAATGCAATGTTTTCTGTTAAAACACAGGAAAAAAAGAATGAAATTTCTGCACATGTGAAATAACCTCTAGAAGCACTACAAAAAGTAAGACTTCTAATCAGTACTTGTTTCTTTGAATAATAAGGTACATAGTAGTTATAGCATCAAATCTATAGAAGACTAGTATAATACTGAGGAAAGAGATCCCTAAAAGATACCATGAAAGCCCTTTCTGAGGACATGTTACACCAGAAACCCAAGAAGCCTGGCCACAACTTTGTCCCCTGCAAACACTCTCTCTGAACTGCAATTTGCTGCTTCCTGCAGCAATGCCAGTTGCCATTGCAATCTCTAGGCCGAGGAACAAGAGCAAGAGGGAAAAAAAAGTCAGAAATTCACTTAAAAAGTTTTAAATTAGAAGTTTATTCCCTTTCTAAGAACTGAGAGGACTCAGTTTACTAACAACTACATGAAAAGGCACTAAGACCCAGATCCCTGATCAAAGATATAAACTAAAAGAGCATGAATGAAAATCCCAGGCCTCAAAAAGTGTATCAAACGGTGCTCACGACTTGTGTTGAACAAGAACTAAATAGAAGGAATGTTTGTTTATGGTTGAGAAACTTGGGGAAAAAATAAACTAAATCTTGATTCATGAAATGACCTAGAAAAAAGAAAAGCATTGAGGGGCTTCTTTTCATGCTTTACAAATCAAACACAAAAGCAAACTAGTAGAAACAATCATTTCGCCAGTCTCTCGTTGGAATCAGTTATCAAATACAATACCAAAACCAATATAAACAGTGTTGCTTCATTGAAACAATTAACAACCCCATCAAACACGAGTGCCTATATCACAAAAACCAAAAGAAACCTCGAATTATTTTCCCAAAAAACTACGGGTCAGGCATTAAACAGAACAGCTGGAGCTAAGAAAAAACAGAACCCACAAAAGGGTTGGGTTTCAGATAAACGCGTCCAAGCAAAGCTGTCTGAAGTCTGAACCCAGGTCTTCTTCTTCCTGCTCTATTTAACTGATCCCGAGAGCAAAACCAAAGATTCCTAGAATATCACTTCACTTTTCATCAAATAATAAAATTTAAATGATTAAAAAAAACTGAAAATGGAATTGAAAAACAGAGAGGGTTAAGAAGCCGAGAAATAGACCTACGTTTCCGAGGCGCCACACTCAACTACGCGCCATCTTCATGACCGTCGTCCATTTTTTCCTTTTATTATTGTCTTTTCTTTTTTCTTTTGTATAATTATGACATAATATATGTGGCAAGGGAATCTTAGGTTATTAATTTGGAGAAACTCATTTAATTACCTTCATTATTTTACTTTATCATTCACTTTCATTGTATTTTGTTCAATGAAAAAATAGAAAACAGGTCAAATTTTGAAACCATTATAATATGCAAATGACCCACCAAAATAATTAAAACAGTTATGAGATTACAGTTATTGGATCTTAGTAAGGGAGTTATTATTCATTTGCATGTTTTATTAATTTGATGAATTCATCACATATTTAATGATTTCAACACGTGATCTTCTATTTTCCTTCTCTTAAGTGTTCTTTCATACTATTGTCCTTCTTTTTAATTCCTTATAAATATATTTTCATAATCTCCACCTAAACCGGGATTTACGTAAATCTATCTCATATATATCTTTTTAATTATTATTGTTTAAAATAAAATATAATAAGTATTATATCACACTCAAATGCACTATTTTTTCGACGCATCATAAGTCGTTGTGTTAATATAAAATGCTGCCTTTCATAACTCTCTATTTTCAGCACTAAATTGACTATTATTTCAAGCTTTAAAAGACTTCTATCTATCTTACCTCCGCTTAACGACAATTTGGGCAGAATTACGATAATTTCCAGGTATAGATATTTAATATATGAACCACCATCTATATGTTACCTTAGGGCTTAAAAATTAATTTATAGGATATTTAAATTTTAAAATATATATTTAGGGAAATATTTGATAGACGTTTTTGCTCATGAAACACAAAATTAGAAGGAAAATAATATAAAAAAAAAAGGTAGTTGGTTTATTGTTAGGAGTAGAGTTGATTTTGAGAATCCAGCGCAAATTTTACACCACTTAAAAGCAAAAAACAAATTTTTTAATGCTTTGGTGGTCCAAACCTAATTGGAATCCCACAATTATGCAAAAGAGGAAGGAAATGTATTAATATCTGCCTGATGGATAGCTGAGGGTGGTTGACTGTGAAAAGGACAAAGGGAAAGAAAAGACAAAATACTTTAATGAGATAACTGAGAAGGGAAACAGAAGCTGCAAATCATACAAGATCTCTAATCCTAGAATTTTCTACACTTAGTACAAAAGTTTTATTTTTATTTTTAAAATAATTTTATCGATTTAAACCATTACTATTGATAAAACATATACTGTATTAAAATGTGATTTATAATAATACTATAATGATTATAATATTTATGCATTTGTGCTCTATAATATATTAACGAATTATAATATATAATTTTTCGTTGGTTGTTTCAATTTAAATAATACTTTCTACTATCTAATTATCTGTATTAATAAATAATACGGTCAGCAACACGAATTTAAAAACAAAACGATAACAAGACTATGAATATAAACCAAATACAAAATATGATTTAAATTATAGAAAACAAAATATAACACATAGTTATAATGAGAATATTAAATGGGGATTGATAGATGTTAGATTTAAAACACGATTTTAAATCGAGAATACAAAATTCATTTTTTTGCTTAAGAAATATAAGTGTTTGGAAAAGAAAGTTAAGAAAAAATAGGATTAAAGTTTTTCGAGAGTTTATTTCTTTAAACTATATATGTTATATTTGGAAAAATATTACCAAATTGAAATAATGTTTTGTCATGTTAAAATAAGGTGTTCTTTATTCTGTCACAATTTCACAAAATCGAATTCATATTAAAAGTGCGTTGAAATTTTGATATTGATCGCATAGTGAAAAATATATATTGAACTTATAATTTCATAATTCTACAAAATTGAATGTATACTAAAAGTACCTGTTTTGAATAAATATTTTTCATAAATTTTATATTAACTACTTAATATTACAGAAAAAAATTGCTTTTATTTGTATCATCACTAATATGGAATTTTGGTGAAATGTGAAAAAATTGTCTATTAATAGGGATGTTTGCCATGACCTACATAAAAACAGGCCACCCCAGCCGAGGGTGGGGGTGGGGGCCTCTTGTAGCTAAAGGTTATTTTAACCTAGTTAATGCACCATGTTTCCACTAAAACAATCCTACTATTATATCTGCTCTTATGTTATTTAATTTACTCTCATTAATATTTAATAGTCTTTCTCGACCACATTGATAAGCTTATCCTAGTATCTCATATTTTCCTCGTTAGCTATTATTTTCTTAAATGTTATGTAATTTTTTATGATTTTATTACTGATTTGTTATAACACGCATCAGATCGCCTCAGACGATAATAATCGGATTTAGATAACAAAATATATTTGATTTGTTGTAGATTTAGCATATAAAATTATTGAGATATATATATTCTACACTATCAAATATATAAAGTTCTTTAAATCGATTATATTTATACTATTAATTACTATTATGATATTCCTTTAAAAATTTTATCAAATTTAATTATATATTTTTATTTATATATCATAGTATAAATCAATAAAATTATTTTTCTTTAAATAAAAGTTTACCCTCCGACTCCTCTTGTGGAACCATTGATGTGAATGCAACTAAAATCAGTTTTTGCATTATTTGCAGGTACGACTAACTGCTCATGCTGTCATGGTATGATTTTCCAAAACAAAAAAACAAAAAGGTCCTAATCAATTTCAAACAAAAACAAATAAAAATAGAGTTCCAATAAAACAGTTGTTTTGAAGCCACAATACTTGGTGAGCATTTAAAAAAACAATAATAATTATAAGATCTTCACAGAAGAGCCTAGTTCAATTAAATTGAAATACTATTGAAAATTGTTTTATGAGGATAATGATAAAGAAAATGAAGAAAGACGATGTTAGAACAGAAGACAGAAATACGACACATAATAAAGAGGCAATATAAAGCAGTTTTTTTTATTCTTTTTTCTTTTTTCTGAGAAAGGAGTGGGGTGATATCTAGTTGGAGTGGTCCATTCCATTAGTGTAGAACTTGAGAAGCTTTGGAAATAAATAGGTTATTTAATTTTTTATTAATATAGCTAAAATCAAAATAACGTTAAATTAATGTATTTAATAATAATACCATGTGATATTTGACCACAACATCAAATCTTTATGTTAATATCGTCATTAATCGGCAGATGGAAAATATTTTAAATTTTAAATAACACTGGCTACTAACTACGATATTAACTTTTAAATTTTTTAAAAAGAGACGTATACAACATTAATTCAAATTTAATATATTTTAAGAATTCTTTTAAACTCTAAATATGTTCAAAACTCGAATTTGAGGCCAAAAAGAAAGGAGACATAAAATTTCAATTACAACCTCTCCATTCCCATCTCTTTCATCATTAATATTTATCTTACGTTATCAAATTATTCATAATGGATATCATCTTATATGATCAAACCATTATGTTACCAAGGAACCTAATTCAAACGACAAGCACTCTCGATTGACATAAGAGAGTAAGTAGGCCCAAAGCTTCAGCTGAAATGACATAAAATTACGATTCGGGGCTGCCTGAGTCCCACTTTCATATCAATAAACCTAAGCTCGCCTGCTGTTAAACCTATTATGTTAAATGGTGCGATCCAAGATTTTCAATCTACAGAACAAATTTATAAAAAACAAAATAGTATTATATGATGTAAAATGAATAGATGTAATAAAAAATTATTTAGTTTAGACATGAGAAAATATTAGCAATCTATGCTCTTTTTTTCTTTTGAAAACCTTGTGTTTATTGATTTAGAATAATGATAAAAGTATAAAATCTAACTTACATGATTAAGTATGATTTTTATATAAAATAATTATGTTTAAAATATAATACTATATGTATTTATCTTAATCTTTGACACCGTTGATCATGATAATAGACATTATTATGGGAGTTTCCATCATTCTGCCTACGCTTCCATCAATGAAGAACTTTCTTTAAAAAATTTTTTGAATAATAATTTCAGGGTTGAACTTCGACCCAGTCACCTCCTCCCATTAACACGTGGGGAGAGAGTCATGTGAATCTTCACCTTCTCTCTAAAGGTCATTCCATAGGATTTTTTTTTGAAAGAAGATATATCTTGATATAGCTATTGATTATGATAGTACATATGATTACTAAACAGTATCTATAATTCATTAATATATCATCATTCTGCCTACGCTTTTCCATCATCCAAGAATCCAACTTTCTTTTCTTTTTCTTTTTAATTTTTTTTTAATAATAATTTGTGGTTGAACTTGACTTCAGGTCACCTCCCCTCCCATAGGCATTGGGATTTTCTTTTTAACACGTTCGGAGAGAGTCATGTGACCCTCTCACCTTCTAAAAGGTCATATTCCATAGCGATGAACAGGGCTATCCTGTGGCGCGCCTGCTACTAGCATTCTCCTAAAAGGGGCTTATCATGATAAATTTTTTTTTACTCAGAATACACATAGTTCTAAAACCTTGCCTTCTTTATTATGTTAAACCCAAAATCATATTAAGGCATGCTACAACAATCAATTCACAAAGAGTGTTTGATTTGCCTCATCCCAACCTCCTATCACCACTACTATTAATTAAAAATATATCAAACAAATACTATAACAATAATAAAGAACTCATTTATCAATAAAAATCATATTAGAGGAAAATGCAACAACAAAAATAAAGTGAGATTTGGATCAGTTCGAACGAGACCGGATCGGTGGGATCGAAGTGACTGACGCCTGATTCTCGAGTAGGAATCGATGTACTGGCTAGCCGCGTAATGTGTGACGAGACTACGTGGACTGAGCGAGTTGGAGGCCAAAGCCGAGGCTTCAAGAGTGCCTAAATTATGGGCTGTGAATATTCAAGGTCTATTTTTAAGAGAACGCGCATCGATGAATCGCCTCTTCGCTTCTTGCCCTCGTGGCTTCCTCTACTCGCGCACTTAAGGAGACATAGTAACTTATAATTAGTCCGATCCTAATTATATTAAAAAAAATTACATTATGATGATGCTCTTTCAACCCGGAATCGGCCGGAGCGTGTCGGGTCGTCACTGACCAAGATCACGAGGGGGCCGTCGGCGGGTGCCGGATCATTACCGGGTAGATTATCAGAAGTCATCTAAGGGTCCGGATGCGGCGCATCCTACAAGAAGAACTGTATGGAAGCATAGCTCATGGGCCACACTGGCCAGCCCGATGCCTAAGTCGTAGTCTCACCGAGAGGAGATGGAGAGAATCTTTTATCACAGACGCAAGGCATCTTTTAAACAAGGTCGCCTTGTATTTATATAATGATATTAATCCACCTCGATGATGATTAGGTTCTTTCTTTCTGAGGATAGGTTTCATGCACAAATTTAGATTTAAAGTAACGGATTAGTCAAAAGAGTTTATTCTGAGTAATTCTCCTTTCTTATCAGGGGTATCCAACAACTGGCCTTCATTTCTTTCCTTCCTTATAATAAAGATCCTGATCGGGACGAATGAGACGTTTTATGGAGTATTCTATCTTCGTTATTTGTAGGATGGTTTGACCGCCGAGTATGAGCTCTCCCTTATTTTCCAAATCCATGTTTTGGGGCCCAATGGGCCTGCCTCCGCCCGCCGCTGGCGTAAGGACGACCGGACGGTATGGTCTTCACCGCTTCCTCGGGTCAGGATGAATTGTTCGCCCATTTTCGCATCTCATCGCTTGCCTCACTTTGCGGGTAATGACACCGCGGGGCAAGGGTTTGATTAATCTCGCCGAATATTGTTATTTCTTCAAGGTTCGCTTAAATGTGATTAATTAATCCAACCGCCGCCATACGCAGATAAATGATGGCTCTTCGAGTTTCGCGCTTTATGTTTTATACTCCTTTGTTTTCCTCTTTTATTTTTGTCGACCTTCAGCTTCACTTCATTCTGGCCTTTGCTAATTCTTCCTTCGCTCTTATACTTCGGGCGCTCAGATTTCACTGATTTTTCTCTGCCCGCTTAGTGTCGGGTCCTTTCTCGCGCTTCTTTCATTCCCGCCCACGCGCCCCCGGTCTCGCTGTGAGCCGATTGATACCAACGGTGGCCTCAGTTCGCCTCGTCTGGATTTCGCTTGTACCGCCATTACGCCACGGGTCCGACCGCTTCCTCTTGCGTATCGATGATTCCTCCGTTGATCGGCCCCGGGCAGGCTCGGGGCATTCCCAGCTGTTTGATTTGTTGTTTGGCCTTCAACCTCGCCTCACAGGCTCCTCCCTTCCCTTGGGTAAAGGTAAAAGAAGATAAACCTCGACAAATATCCTAAGGGCCTGACTCGCCAGGATCGCCGTTCGGCGATGCCGCCGGCAAGGGCCATAGTAGGTTGCCTTTCCATATGAATCTACTTTGCCGAAGCATACGACCTCTTCCCGGGTGTCCAGTATGACTTCCGGATGTTCAATTTTTACACCGGCCCGCGTTCGGTATGGTTCTGCTAAGTTGCTTTAATAACGGCTCTCGCTTCTCGCATCCCTTCATAAAAGCAGTTCTTCAACATTTTAACATCCGGCCCTTCCCAATCAAGCTCCCAAATGGTCAGTATTTTAGTTGGTTTATTGGCCTTTTTTAAGGATGTGAGGGCTCAAGGCCCTAATGTGGCTCTGCTCTCCATCTTTTCAACCATGGCCACTATTGTAGGGTTTTATTTATTTTCCGCACGCCTGGTCTCCTCCTGATCTCTTAATTCTTCTTCTTCACACCTGGCCATGGAAAGGGCGATATTTCTTCGTTAGTGGCTCCAACCGGGAGTATGATTCTCGTGGATGATGATACCTGGTGTGCCTGTGACGCTGGAGTACCTCGATAATCTTCGTGGAGGTTTGCATTACTTTTATTTGATTTGCCTAAAGACGATCGAACACTTCACCTCAAGCTCTTATGCTTTCCGCATGTTCGCCTCTCGACCTCACACTAAGATGCTCGCTAGGCTCAGCGTTGGAGGAATGTTCGTTCTGCCCATGCAGTATTGATAGTCGAACATTCCTAGTTCTTCTAATAATTTGTTGCCTCATAAGGTTTCTAATCGCTTTCGAGAGGCCCCCGCCTCTTCTACCCTGAGGTTTTTCCCCTCAGCCCACCGCCACCTCTACCAGGGGGAGAGATCAGTTCATTTGGGGCGACGCCTCGAAGCCCCGGGAGTGTGAAGAGAAAAACTCGGACTCCTTCAAAAGGACCCACGGTTCCCGGCCAGTCAAGTCGAGCGTCTCCTCTCTTCCCGCCAGAGCCGGAACGGCAAGGTCGGCCAATTCGACGAGGTTCAGACTTCAGCACCACCTCCTTCTCCCGTCTCGAGAGCCTGAGAGGACGCCGCCCACCCCAGATTTGCTTATCGCCTCCCCTAGGCCTGTCGTGAAAGGCAAAGGGTTTTCAGGATGCAGACGTTGCGCTGAACCGTTAACTATGCCTCAGAATCGTATGGAATCCGCCTGGCAAGCCAAGTCATCTCCTGAAGACGACGAGTCAAGAAGGAGAGAAATTGAAAACAAAAGCTAAAGTAATCTGAGACTTTATTTCCGCTACGAAGGCGCAGTGCCATCTCGCCTATCCTCCCGGGAGTCCGGCGTCGATGCTCGAAAGAGCTGCCGCTGATGAAGCTTTTGTCGCGCCTTTCGTGGAATCGCTTCTAAGTATTATGTAACTGTGGTTATCTCCCATGCTTGTTCTGCGGTCGGTGCACTACTTCTGTATGTCTGATACATGCGTGCTGCCACCCATTTAGCGGCTTCGGGCCGATAAGGCCAAAATCAATGAAAACATGTGAAGATCGCCTCGATTTATAAGGCAAAGGTGGCTTCTCTCACTTCGAGCAAAGCCGGTCTAGAACGGCGCAGCCTTATGGTCAAGAAATAGAGCGCGGTTCGGACGGCACACTTACATCGCCGTGCTCGGGCAGAGCTGTAAAGAAGGCGAGGGCCTGAGTAGCTTGACTACGGTCAGAGCGAAGCCGGAGGTCCGGACAGCGAAGCCAGTTATGAAATGACTTGGTTGAGATCATGAGGGGTCATAGCCCGCCTAAAGTGAACTTCAACCGTCGTGGAGGAGTTTATCGCTCCCGCGAGCAACGGGATCTTCAGTGGAGCTGCGTGGGTTAACGGTGATTTGAGCCAAAGAAAAAACAACAACTTGAAATTGTCACGCGAGGCTTCTCGTGAGAGAGCAAGATGTTATCGGAGACCGCCGTCGGAGTCTTCCGTCAGAATTTATCAAGACGGCCGAAGCGACGAATGTGGTGGCTTATGCGCATCTTCACGCCAGTTAGCAATGGTCGCCGTAGGGACGAGGCACAAACACCGCGTAGACTGCCGTGCCTGCTTCCTGCGGGCTTCGCTTTTCAACGGAAGGCCGCTCAGCGCACTCGTATCTAGATTTCAACTTTCGACTCCCAAGTGACGAGGGAGGCGGAGGGGTCTCCGATACGAACTGTCCTGTGGAGCCTCAAGCATCTCTACCGAGATCTCTTCTCCTTCTTCATCATCCGATGCCTACCAGACTCATTTATGCTTCCGATGTCGGACTCCTCCTTTGTCAGCCCTGTGGCCCGACAATTCGTAGCCTTCCTTGCAATAAATACCATTTTTGAAAACTCGGTTCTAACCGAGATATCTTTATTCTTTTTCCGAACTCGTAACCCGACGGAAGATCTCAAAGAATTTTAGACCTGTGATCGAAATTTCAGATACCATCCCTGTTTCGACTGGTTCGTTTCACTTATGGTCGGAGGGGCGGAGTCAGTTTGGCCACTCAGGCCTATCACGCCGTCTGACCATGGGGTGTTGGCCCCTCGGTTTCAGGGTTCGAGGTCACAACGCTAGAGGCGTAGAGGAAGCTCATCTTCGAGGTCAGCATGGAGGCTCAGAAAGGCCGTCGGTAGAGCTGCTTGAAGAGCTCGTCGATGTAACAGAGAAAGAGCCCGGAATCGCTTGGAGTCCAAAGAAGGCCTGTCAATGTGAATAAGAGGGGCCTTCGTCCATTCGAAGCTATGACGAGCCTCGGGGCATGATTTCAGGAAGGAGCCCGGGCTCACTTGAAAAGAAATAGGGCTCGTTAATGTAACCGCCGAGCAGAGCCTATCATGCCGAAAGACGGGATGAGCTCGTTAGGAGAATTACAAAGTAGGCCTGGTCTATTGAGACAGATATCTAGCCTGGCCGTAATGAATACTGGGCAGAGCTCATGTCAGGACGGGAAGATTTCCTGGCCGAATGGTCAGCTGGAGGTGAGAAATACCCATGTCAGGTGATGTAAGAGCCTGCTGTAATGAATAGTGGAGCTCAACCATGTCAGGTGATGGGAAGAGCTCATCGTAATGAGTAGCGTGGCCCGGCGCTAAGGTCGGGTGGTGATGTAGGCTCAGTTAGTCCGACTCGAGGCAATGGGTCTGTGAAGTGAGCAAAGAGTCAAGTGAGCAGTCAGGCTCGCGCTAAGGCCGGTACATGGCGAAGCTCTGAGCCGGTTCAATTCAGGCGCATTTGCCCAGGCGGGAGTAGGTGAGCCGCCAAAGTGAGAGCGAAGGCGGGCCTCGGCGCGGCGCCGAAAGGGCGATAGTTTCAGCCGTCTAATTTCAGGCGCGCCGGCTCGTGGGCGGAGTAGGGTGGAGTTTCGCCAGTGAGTAGCGTATTCGCGCTGGGTGCCGAGCTACGCTGATGTGGCTCAGCGCTGGTCTCGACGGCGGCAGCGCGGGCTCGCGGCGGAGTAGGTGGTGCTCGCCAGCGAGCGCCGCGGTTATGCGGACTTTCGCAGCGGCGGGCTTTCGTGAACCGAACCGCCAGAGCGTCCTCAAAAGGTGGCGCACGCCTAATGTCGATTTATGGAGAATCTCGAACGACGGCGACTTTTCGGAAGCGCTTGACCTCCTTATAAATGTGGTGGCTCGTTGTTTCGTATCTTATGTTGAGATCTCGCTTTTCTACAAATGGTGGATGAAGTTCGCTCGATGGACGCCTTCGACGCTCGCCGCCTCTCGCCGGAGTTCCTCCACGCTTTTGGATCACTCTTCCGGCCTTCATATGGGAGTTAGTTCTCAGTCTCCCTTTACGGGAGTCATGTTGTTCCTCAGCTTGCTGTGGAATGCGTCTCGCAGGGGCGGTAATCCTCGCGCCACACCCTCTGCTTTTCTTTTATCTTCTTTCCCTCCCTCCTTTCTACCTCTTCTTCCCTCTTTCTTTCTCCTTCTTTCTTTCCACAAATTTTCTCATCTCGCTTTCTTTTTCCCTTTTTTCTCGTCTTTCTCCTTTCTGCCTCCATCTTTTCCTTTTCTTTTTCCCTTATCACACTCTTTTCTTTTATTCCTATTTTTCCTTGTCTCCATCTTTTTTGCAAATTGTTTCGCATTTGAGTGTTTTCGAGATGTGAATCAAGGACACCACCATTGTAACCGAATATGATTCATTTGGAATAAAGAGAGACTTTTATTTTATGAATTTTCATCGCGTATGTTTCGTAGGACCGTTATGATACCAAATTGTAAAACTTAACTGGTCACATAAGAATCGATGGTTTTATTATAAACCGGTGCCTACGAAAACGCCTGTGTTCAAGGGCTCCATGTATGTTGTAAGATTTTTCCTCCTTCGTTTGAGCTCATAATTGCCTCGGTCTCATCACTCAAGTTATTATGTAAGGACCTTCCACAGCCTAGTTTCCCATGCCGGGATTCTTCCTGTCAAGTGTGTTTTTAGGACCAAATCCCCTAAGATAACTTCCGGGTCGACTTCTCCGGTTGTAGTGCACCGGCCGTCTTCCTGATACTCTTCTCGTGCGCCGTTGAACCCCGTCAATGCTTCATCCAGTGAGTTCCAAGTTCGGGACGTGTGGCCTCGCTACTTGTTCCTTCGATGTTAATCCTCGACTCTAGAGATTTTATTCCCAACCTCTCAACAGTGGGCTAACGCTTCGTGCCAGTTAGGGCAAATGGGGTCTCCGAGTCATGACTCTCTGTCAGTCTCAGAGGGCCCATAGTACCTGGGAGGTATTCACCCAACTTCCTTTAAGATCTTCCAAATTTGGTTTTTAAGGCGGCTTTAAGGGTTCTGACAGGACCTCAAATTTCGTCTGGCTTTGATCATGGTGTGTCGGTGATGAGTAATAATTTCTTAATTCCGAGTTCTAAGACAAAATCCCCGACCTGGTGTCACGAATCAAGTTTCCATTATCCGATACTAGGCTCTCGATACCGAACCCGCATGACGGCTCGCCACACAAAGTTGCGTATCTTCCTTGCTCAGACCGTGGCTAAGGGCTCCCGCTTCCTCGCCCACTTGGTGAATAATCCACCGCGACAATTATGAATTTGCATTGGCCCGCTCATGGGCGGGTCCCACATGTCCAACCCCATCACTGGAAGCGGCCGTGGTCGGTAATCGACGGGCCAAGGGCTCTCGACGGAGGCGGATATTTTCGCGTGCTCCTCGTTGCATTCTCGTATTTCGACTAAGCCTGTCATCTTTAAGTATCGTAACAAGAGGTCCCCCGCCTCAAGATTTTTCCATTAACGTCAGGTTCGATATGGTTCCCACATATGCCGTACTTCTTAGCACATATTCTGTCTTCTCCCGCAATGCATTTTAGGAAAAGGTGTGGGGAACTGGCCAGAAGGCTTCCTTGTGGATTGGTAAACTGAAGACCTTCCTCTGACATCTTTAGCCGCTTCTTTGGGTCTTCTCGTGTTCACATTATAACCCCAATGGTCCATCCATCACACGATTCATCATCGCACTCACTATGTCAGACATTTAATGAGAGAGGGTTCTCGCTAGGTGATTCGATGTGCGTTGACCACAGATCTTCTTGCAAGGCGGTGGCTAGTTTTACTACAAGGCCGTCAGTATTCTCTGCTCGGGACGATCAATTCAACCGGTCAAACTTTTAGCAAACCTAATTGAGATATGTGACCATCGCTCTCACTTGCCTCGATGTATCTTCGATCCGTCGACCACCGCTTGGGAGTCACTGTGACTTCAGTCAAGGACCCCAATGAGCAGGCGAGGTTTGAGCTCTATGACGGGGCTCCTCATACTCGCTTCATGGTCGAAGCATGGAACCCAAACCTGAGTGCGTATTCAATATCTATCCCTTCTGGTGAGGTGAGGATTAAGCCCGCTCCGCTCCCCTGTGCGTTTGAGGCTCCATCTACAGAGAGTTTCCATATGGGGAGGTCGTCCTCTGACTGTGTGGGCTTAGCAAGCTCTATCGGGGCGAATTCCATGACGGCTTCCGCCAGACTCCGCCCTTACAGCGCTTTCGCCACCGATGTCGAACTCGCTTAGCTCTATGGCCCACTTCATCAACCTCCCGGAGACTTCTGGTTTGTGTAATACCTGCTTCATTGGGTACTTGGTTGGGACTTCTACTGTGAGCCCGAAACAGCGCGCGAAGCTTCCGGCCGCAGCCACCGTAAAGGTTAGTATCAACTTTTCCATTCGTACCTCTCCTCCGCTCCTCTCGCTCGACCGTGCAGTAAACTGCGCCGACTCGCTTTGTCTCTCGACGAGCACGCACCGGCTGAGAAGTCGATACGGCTTAAGTATAAAGTGAGGAGTTCTCCTTCAACGGACTTACTAGAATGGGAGGAGAGCTTAGGTATGTTTTACGCCCGAATGCTTCTTTCACATTTCTCGTCCCACCGAAAGGCTTTCTTCGTAACTTGGAAGAAAGGCTAGTATTTGTCACTAGCCTGATAACAAAACCGCTTAGGCCGCAATCCTTCCCCACAACCGCCGGGACCCTCCTTTATTCCTGAAGGCGACGGCATGTCGAGCAATGCTTTTATTTTGTTTGGATTCGCTTCAATCCCCCTGTGGTTGACTACGAAACCCATAAATTTTCCGGCTGACACGCCGAAGGCGCATTTAGCTGGGTTCAGCTTCATGTTATAATTCCTCAGGATCTGGAATGCCTCAGAGAGATGGGTGATATGGAGATCGGACTTAGTGGACTTTACCAGCATGTCGTCTATGTATACCTCCATCGTTGTACCTATCTGCCTTTGGAACATCCGGTTCACCAGCCTCTGGTAGGTCGCTCCTGCATTCTTGAGTCCAAACGGCATTACCCGATAGCAGTAGGTTCCTTGTGCTGTGACGAATGAAGTCTTTTCTTGGTCCCCGGGGTCCATGCTGATCTGATTGTAGCCGGAAAACGCATCCATGAAACTAAGGAGTTCGTGCTCCACGCATCCAATGATGAGGTCGATCTCGGCAAAGGGAAGCTGTCCTTCGGGCATGCTTTGTTTATGTTGTGGAAGTTTCCATGCAGAGTCTACTAATAGCTTCGACGAGTACAACGTTAGCTAGCCACCAGTATTCCACCTCTTGTCGCTCCCGCCTCGGAGTATTGGCCGACTTTTATTGATGGCTCTTTTGCCTTTCCGGCAGGAACTCCTAAGTGGTTTCACCAAGTTGAATGGACGGTTGGTGTTCGGTTTATGGTGATTATTGCAAAGACCCATTCCTCCCATGTGTCTGGTCTGCGGTCCATGAGGAAACGCCCCATTCGCCTCAAAACCGAGCGAGGAGGCCTTGAGATCCTTGGTAGTCTGGTTACTATAGGCTAGATGTTCGGGTTGTCATCCAGCTGCAGTACGGTGTTCCTGGTTCCTCTGAGGCCTGGTCGGGTGAGCACTCGTCGCACATATCCAGCCTCATCGGCGCTCACGTAGCCGACTCGCTCTTGTTTCATGGAGGTCAGAACATTTTCTTCGGCCACCCGTCGTTTCTGACCGTCCCCGCGACCCCATTCACCGCCTGAATTTGACTATCAGTGATATGCCGAGGGATGGCTTTTATCGCGGCTGAGGGAGGGCTGCTCAAAGATATTATAGGTTGACGAGGCGCCCACCATAAGGAACCTGTTTGGCCGTCAGCGTTCCCGAAGCGGGGTTCTCCCGTGGTCACACCAGCTTGAATCGAGCTCCAATCCAGAAGCATCTTTCCTCCCGAAAATCCCGCAGATACACGGATCTGGCTTTCTTCCAATACCCATCTTGTCGAAGGTCGACGCAAGATGATGTCAAACTTAACCCATTATCGATTAAACCCGCGGAACTGTGGGGCGCTACTACAATCATACTTGACCATCAATGGGTCATGGGGTGTCGGCACCTCCAGATCCGAATCGAGAATCGTGATGGTATCGATTCACGGCAAACTTAGATAATGCTTGTATTTCCCCATGTCTCGCGATCTTATGCTCCGTAGGGTGGGCTTTCCGACGAACTAGACTTCTCCTCCTCCAAAGAAACCCTCCCGAGATCACATGGATTTCCTGTGGGCCAAGCCGCGCCGAACAGCCACCGCTGGGATGGCGGTCGCCGAGTCGTAATGGGATTATGGTTATGTGCCTGACTTTGGGTTTGATTCGGAGCTTGGTTCCCTGGAGATATGAAACGCCGAAGATATCCACGCTGTATCAAATATTCTATCTCTCTCCTTAGTTGTATACAGCTGTCCGTGTGATGTCCATAATCCCTGTGAAACTCGCAATACTTGGTGTTATCCCTTGTCGCGGGATCTGATTTCATCCGTGCCTGGCTTATCTCAGAATTGCCTGCTTCGCACTTCATGCAGGACTCAGATACTGAGGCATCGTTAGCTTGAAAGTAGCGCCAGGCCGGGTAAATGTCGCCGCCCTTCGCCTGAGGTGGGCCTAGACGGCCTTTGACTTCATTTTTGGGGATCGCCCTGCCTCCGTATCTCGGGGATTTTGTCGCTTGTTGCTTCGCCTGCCTCGTCGTCTGTCTGCTCGTCCCTTTTTCTTTGCGTGAGGTTTCTTTTCTTCGAGTATGAGGGCCTCCTCGCCATTTATATACTTTTCTCGCTGTGAGGACTCTGACTACAAGAAGGCTTGAGGGTTCTTCGAGATAGAGAAACAGTCCTTGATTGTACGCCTCACCCCCGTGATGAAAGCCGTGGACAAATAATTTTCGTTTGCACGCCTATCTTCAGTGGACTCCGGCGTTGAATCTTCATGACATATGATTTCCAAACTTTCCCGCGATCCTCGTTTGATGGTCGCAGAGATGGTAGCTCCTGTCATTGCACGTCCCAGTCTGATGAAATGGGAGACGAATGCAACAAACAGCTTTCTCCCGAATGAGGAGATAGATGAAGGGGGAATTTCATTGAACCAGCCAAAGTCGTCTTTGAGTTTAGTATGGAGGTCCCAGATCGCACAGGTCCTGATACCCATAGCTCCCATCCTCGATTTTGTGGGTATTAAGGTGACTTGACTTGGATCTTTGACTCCATCAATGCGTTTCACCTGAGGTGCATTCTTAACTTTCACAAGGGGAAGTGGGAAAATTTCGTGAAGCGGAGATCCGTCTGTTTGCATCTAAGGTGTCCATAGTATCCGGGCTCAGCCTCCACCACTTCCTTCACGCGATGAGCCTCGTTTGAAGGTTTGAACCCTGCTCCTAAGACTGCTCTTGTTTCTAGTTGAGGGTGGCTTCTGCGCTCTGGGCCACGAGCTGTCTTGGGGTATAGCTTCTCTCTGCTTTCCCCACAAATGGCCAACTAAGGGTCCATGCCCCGTCGACTAGACTCTCGTCGCTTCTGTCTTCTGGGAATGTCGCGACTCAAGTGGTTCGGGAGGAGGTTATGGCCTCTTCCCGGGTTTGCCGTGTCTCCTGTTGATGTTGTATTTGCCTGGTGAGCTGTTCCAATTCTTGGACCGCACACCGGCTGACGAGGCGGAGCGCCCACTTCGCTTTCTCAGATTGTCTCTGCACGCTTCCACCGTCCCAAGGGTCTCACGCTTCATATCACCCGGTGGACTCGTGTCCTCAGGATTAGTGTTACCCCGCTGTGTTCCTTGTTGATACCCACGCGAACCGAGGAATCAGCTTATGTTTACGAAGGAATTGTCGCTCCTACGTATCTACGCCTAACCGATGATGCCTTTTTCACCTAACTGGCCGAGCGTACGGGTCGCTACTGACCAAGACTGCTGAGGGGGCCAAGCTGAAGGGTGCCGGACCGCTTGGGCTGGGGTAGGATTACTGCAAAGCTGATCTACGGGGTCCGGATGCGGCGCGCTCCTACAAGAAGAAACTCGTATGAAGAAGTGGCCGGCGGGGCTTCGCCGGGCCGTCCATGCCCCAAGTCGAGTCTGTCCGAGAGGAGAGGGAGAATCTTTTATTGCTTAGTATTGGCGTACCTTTAGTGTTGGAGTGGCCTGTATTTATAATGGATATTCATCCAATTTGGATGATGATTGTGGTCTTCTTCGAGGATAGGTTTCTCATGCAACACTTTTAGATGAAGTTAAATCTGATTAGTCAAAAGAGTTTATTTGGAGTAATTCTCCTTTCTTATTGAGGGTATCCAACTAACGGTCTTCTGTTGCTTTTCCTTCCCTTTATAATAGGACTTGATCGATGAATCGACGCCTTTAGGGAGTATTCTATCTTCATATTCAGTAGATATGGTTTGACCGGCCGAGTACGAGCTTCCCTATTTCCAAATCCATGTTCGGGGCCTAATGGGCCGGGCTCTGTCCGGGCTGCAAGGACACGGATTCGGTATGGTCTTCACCGCTCCTTCTGGTCATGATGAATCGTCGCCCATTCGCATCCCTATCACATTATAATTATTTTATATTCTAATATAGTAACTTATGATAGAATAGAATGACAATTTTTGCAGGAAATACTTGAGAAATTAGGGTTCCATGAGAGATGGATCCATCTAATAATGCAGTGCGTGAGTTCAGTGCAATACAAGGTGTTGCATAATGTGTTGCATAATGGTACAGAGAGCAGCCCCATTTTATCAAACATGGGGCTTAGACAAGGTGACCCATTATTTCCATATTTGTTTATCTTACGTTCTAAAGGGTTATTTTCTGTTCTTAGGGATTTGTAGACGAAGGGCCTTATGTTAGAATATTTTATAAAAAAAAGAGTATTTATTGAACCTAAAAACAATTAATTAACAATTAAAAGACCAAATAAATATATTACAAAATACTAACTTTATTAAAACAATAAACCATGTCAATTCGTAGTGTAGAAAAGCGTACCTATGAGTACCATGATCTTTAGACCGATCCATTACTTAATGGGCCTAGAGCCCACTTGGCCCGTATCATGAAACGGTCCAAGCCCACTTACCGAATTAAGACCAGATGTAACACCCCAAATGATACCCTAACAGTTTTATAACATGTTTTGGGTATAATAAAAGTAAATGTATATTTATTCGGAATAAAATAAAGATAAAAACAAAAGTAGGAATATGCATAAGTTAAATTACAAATAATAAAGAAGATTTGAGGCTATTGTAAATATTATAAATTGATTTGCAAATATTATAAGAGTTGAAGGGCCAAAGTAAAATAAAAAGGGGATAAGATCAAATAAGGATAAGACCAAAAGAAATATCTCATTTTGGTCTTGGAGAAATGGAGAGCAAATACGGATAAGAGAGAAGAGAAAAGAAAGGAAGAAGAAGAAGAAGAAGAAGAAGATCACAGGTATGGAACTACTACAAATGAGTATAGAAATATGGTTTTGTATGGAACTATGATTTGGTATAGAAAAGTATGGATACGTTTTGGGTTGTATGGAAACTATGGGAGTATGGAATTACTAAATTTGAGTATTAGTATGGAATTTGAGTATGGGTATGGAAACCATGAATATGTGTATGTAAACTAGGTGCGTATGGAACCGTGGAATATTTGTATGAATACACATGTCTTCGTTATATTAAGTCTAGTTTTGGTCTAGAAAGTATGGATACATGTTTTAAACTTATCTGTGTATGGTTTGGGTTTGAGAACTCCTAAACTCATTTCTTGTAGGGTTGAGTTAAGAAGAGCTTTAAGGCCCAAATATGTGTTTGAGAAGGGTCTAGCAAAGTTGAACCCAGAAAATTTCCTATTGTCGACCATATGCAGTAGCCGGATCTTAGAATGGGTTTTTGGGTCAGAAATAAAGAGAATTTGGTAGTAAGTCCTTCTGTGAAATTGTAGCCACATCAATGAACTTGATGTTAGGCTTTTGAATTTCTCAATTCGGACTCATGTAGACCAAGTTATGGTCTTTTTTCTATGAACAGTCAAATGAGTGAGGGGTCGTCAAACAGAGGTCAGTCTAACAAAGATTCAACAAATTGCTCACAAACAAGCGTTAGTCAAACAGTACTCACAACAGTACTCGGCCAAACAAAGATTGCCAAACAGTGCTCAAACAAGGTTTCGTCAAACAAAGGCTCATCGCTCAGTGGCTGTCACCAAGATACCGTCACCGTCAAGGTCGATCGCATGACTTAAACTCTAAGTCATAACCCTCTGCTTGAACTCCGATTTGGGTGTTCTCGACTCTATGAAAGCCCATTGAGTCAAGAACAGATCTATATGCCTGAGGAGGCTAGGGTAGATGTCAGACCGAGGTGTTAGAGCGAGCTCTTCCATGACAGCTCAGTCGTCGCCCAGTCACCGTCAAGACCGACCGCCACACGACTCAACCCTAAGGTCATAACCCTCGTTTGGACTCCGACGGTGTTCTTGACTCTATGGAAAGCCCATTGAGTCAAGAATCCATCAATAGAAAGCTTTATAAGGTTGAACTCATCTTAGTTCCAGAAAACACGAAAAACAGTAGGCACTACAAGCATCATAGGGTTATTTTGTATGAATGTCTATTATGAATCTATGAATAGCTCAGAAGTATATATGGTGCTATAGTTATTTATGCATATAATGTTGAGATAAGGAAATGAAAAGATATGAATAAATGATTGTATATATATATCACATATGATTACGAATGACACAATTATTCTGTGAATATGAGATATACCGAGCATAAATACACATTGATCATTCGCTGTAACTGGTGTAGGGATACGGACATGCCTATTAGAAAAAAAAAAAAAAACAGCTGTTGCAAAAGATACATATGTATATTCCCGCCACGCTTGGTCGGATGACATAGATCCCGCTTGGATCGTGGCCTCGAAGGGTCACCACAAATTCGCACTCATGAATGGTCAATGCTTTACAGCCAAAGGATGATACCTTCGGTTTCTATATTACCGGGCAATTCGCGAATGGTCATTGTCCATACAGCTGATGATACCTTCGGGTATCATATTACCGCACTGCGAATGGTCACTGCTTTATACAAAGTGATGATACCTTCGGGTATCATATTACCGGGCACTCATGGATGGTCACTGTCTCATACAGTGATGATACCTTCGGGTATCATATTACCGGGCATAGTACATTGTTTCACACAATGATAACAGCACCTTCAGGCCCTCATGGTTTCCTGTATCCACTTCTGGGCGTTTACGCATACTTAAAACATGTTAAACGACAAGATACGCAGCGAAGTGTAGAGATTACACGACATGATATGAGAAGCATTAAGCACCGCATGCACATAGTATACAACATAAGAATAAGAAGTAAAGTACAAGATTACATGAAAAGTATATGAAGATGATAATAAATGAAACTGGAGCAGAAAAGTATATATATATATATATGAGAAATGATAAGAGTCCTCAGAATGTTATATGTGTTATATAAATTTGTATAAAAGTGTGGTGACTTTAATAGAAGTCATATTCCCACTTAAGCTGCAAAGCTTAGCACGGTGTTCAACTGCAGTAGGCATGTAAGAGGAAATCGTAGAACGGCAATCCACATCGCCAGCTAAAGGCCACACATCAATAGGTGCCCACTGAAGGACCTTTAAGTCTATTTTGTATATGAAATTTTGTAAACAAATGTAAATATTGTAAATGTTGAACATTTCCATATTTGGAGCTTGTATATATATTTTGTAATCCGCTGCTACAGAATGTAATACAAGTTAATTGTTTAACATTATATGAATATGCAAGTATAAAGGTTATAAGTATGATAAAAAGAGTGACCATCACTGACATCCTATGCCGTAGTCAAGGCTACAATAGTGGTATCAGAGCATCCCTGATTTGGTTCTGCACCACAACGGTCGATCGAGAAAGGGTAATACACCGCATCTGAACTATCAAAGTGAGAGTCTTTAAAGTCCATCTAAGAAAGCCGTGGTGTCCTATTAGCAAAGACGCCCAACCTTCAACCTGACCACCACAACCCGCTTAATGTCACAAGTGGATGTCGGGTTACCCGACACCACTTTAAAATCTGGGCAAAGTCTGCTGTAAGGAGCTCTACCCAAATACAACGCCTGTATGAAACATGTCCTAAACAGTCCAATATAATTACAACATGAGTAAAACAACCACTTGGGCCCATAAACAATACCCATAAAACATACCAACTATAAATCCGACTATATCCAATAGCTTTGAAGAGTTCAAACAGCTTATCATACAACACATATATTAAAATTAGAGAATCTAATACATGTAGAACATCATTAAACTCCTAAAGCCATTAATCCTTTTTTCAAACCATAGCCTCTAGGACGAGCGCCCCTCGCACGCTCCCTCGTACCCTAAAAAATAGTATCCTCGACAGGACGAGCTAATGCTCAAGTAATGAATCACCCTAAGTGGGCTACTTCCACCTATGCAAAGGCAATGTCTAAAATAAACACACATTCAAGCAAATGCATGATCCTACTTGAATGTCTAACTTATCATCTCGTACCCGAGTCCTCACCGACTCCCTCACACTCGCCTAAGTCTCGTATGAGAATTTTATGTTTTATTTAAGGACAACCCTCCGATGTATAAGTAGTGGACCATCTCCGATGTTACATTTAGTGGACTACCCTCCGATGTATATCAATTGGGCCGTCTCCGACGATTGATATTTTTTAGTATGGACTACCCTCCGATCAATATTAGTTTTAGACAACTGATGAGCTTAAAAGTCATCTCTTTTTAGTCCATTTTTCTGTTTGATTTTTAGTTAAAATTGAATATTTAATATACAGAATTATGAAGAAACTCACCAATTTGTCATTAGCAGGAAGGAAGCAAGAAAGATGAAAAATGCAGCAATAAATGGATAAAATGTGCCGAATGACAAAGAGCGTAAATGGAAGCAACTGACCGAAATATCGATGCAAATGTGGGGTCTACATACACCGCCCGAGGTCGCGACATCAGGAAGATTAAAAGGAAGTTGATGCAGGTCGTGACAAGGAACACTGTCTAGGCAGCTGAAGAAGGAGCAGAAATTAAAAGAGTGATGTCGCAACAGGAAGTCTGAAGTCGCGACATCATAAACAACCAATGCAATCTCAAAGAAGCCGCCGCGATGTCGCGATGCAAAGACTCGGGAAGGTCACGACACCAAGAACAACCGTCATTACCGCATTTAAAACTTAATGCGGGAAGTCAGACACTGGGCGAGGAGATCAACTGAAGGCTTCGAACCAAGAGGCTGATGTCACAACATCGTGGGACACCTGCTCAAGGAACAAGATCAGGAGTCGGTCATGGCAAGGAAATTGAAGCTGACATCATGACAACCAGAGGAAAGGCGTAGGAGACTCGAACCCATGTCACTTACATCAGAACAAACTATTGAAGATCAGACAGATTAGAATGGATGTCGCGACAAGGCTAAGGATGTCGAATATCACAAGCGATCAACCAAACTCCTAGCGGGCATGATTGATGTCGGACATGAACAACCGGCCATAAGATGTAACTTGGCCCATGTCGCTATGATGAGATTCGATGTCGCGACAAGAGCATCCTGAGGCTATTAAATCGAGTAAAAGAAATCAGGGCCCGTGGTACTCTGAAACTACGCATGTCACATTGGGTTTAGCCCAACCAAGAAACCCAGTAAATAGAAGGTTACCCAGATCGAAATCAAGTCGCAGCATCGTAAGAGAGATCTGCAGCCTAGGCTTCTACTTTTTATTTTCTTTTCTTCTTTTCTTTTCTTTTATTTTCTTTTCGCCATTTTAATAGATTGTTCTCGTGATTTTTTTTTCCTTTTTTTTTCGCTTTTTTTCGCTTCTCTGATCTCGAATGTTATCGCTGAAATGTTTAATGTCAAAATCACTTCTTTTCACTACTTCACCTGAACGTATGGAATTTCGCATACCTCAAATTCGATTGTTCCAGCTTCCATTTGCGCCGTTTCTATTGATCATGGAATGTCAGAGTGCGTAATTCAAAGAATTAAGGAACTCAAATTCCTCCATTTAGAAGAACGTTTGTTAGAATTTGATCTTTCCTATAGTATTTTCCTGCATTCGTTCATTTAATATATGAATTTATCGATTACGTGGTTTATTGATTTTGGATCAATATCGCTTCTATACCCAGCAAGAATTCAAGGCCATTACTCCCCGATTTCATGGGAAGTCCTCCGAAAGTGACACAGAAGACAACTCGGGGTAACGCCTAGTTCTTTGAAGGTATGGCTTCACCCACATTAGGATCCTTTGCGCTTGCAAGTTCACTTAGATAAACCCTCTTCTCACTTGAAGTCAAGAACGAGTTGAACGACTTATCTATTTAACAAGCAGAGATTTCACCTCAATTCGGATAGTGAAGCCAATCTCATGGTTAATGATCTAATCAAGAAAGGTTTCATCTATTCAATTTAGAGTACTAGTTGTGACATCATTGTTTGACCGATAAACTTGGAAGTAAGGTGTATAGTCCATAAAATGGGTATGAAGTATCATGAAAGAAAATACCGCATTCGTAGTTCATAGCAGTTATCTAAACCTGCAATCTCGAGAGAATCAGAAAATGAGATAACGAATGGAGTGTGGAGAAATCCAAATTCGCATTACATTTTGCTCCTGGACATTTCTGAAATTCTGAGATAATCAAGAAATTCAATCAATACTCACTCACAGTGAATTGATCGCTCACTACAATTAAGTTTTTATGTCTCTTTATTGATAATTATTCAAGATTCATTGCTATAGAATTTAGTTTCACTTATCCATTTTATTTCGCTATTCCTAATTCTCATTTTGCGATTAGTTTACTCCTGTAAAATTTTGCCGAACAACGTTATCAACCGAGCGGTCCAAATAGTATGAATCTCATAAATTCGTGAATGATGAAAATTTGAGACCTGGATCGATATCCCATCTTTAAACCATTTTTTACTTGTCGACCTGTGCACTTGCAGTGTATCTTGCCAAAACCAACATTGAAATGATAGATTATGGAGATCCTGTCTCAACAAGCTATATAAGGTTAAGTTGCCAAGGATTAGATAATAGTCCTCTGCAATAACGATATACCTAGGAAGGTGGTTAGTAGAGTCAACAAGTTTACATGCCATGTCGGGATCGAATCAATTTGGTAATCAATATCTGTAGACAAAAGAAGGAAATACTAATTGACATTTTTAAGAGAAAAAAGAACAAAAATAATGCTCGCCAAAGGTTCAATTCTGGGTTAATAACTTTTACAACACATTGAATATTGTTTGATGATTTGACTAATCCTATTAATGGGAGTGTGTTTTGATGCATAGGAAACAGAACACCGATCTGATTCCAGCTGACACAGAAATAGAGAAGACGCTCAGAAGCTTGAGAAAGACCAAGAAGGTAGTAAACTCAACCATGGAAGAAAGGCAGGATCAGGTTGAAAATACATTAGGTGGAAGCTAAGGCCTCCAAATACTAATACAATGGAGGATTTCGAGACCAATTATGGCCAGAAGAATACTGGGCCGATCGTATACCTGATGCTAATAATTTTGAATTGAAACCAGCACTGACATAATGGTCCAAGAACATCGCATCGGGTCATCCCAATAAGATCCAAACGAAGCACCCGGGAAGATTCCTCGTGATTAACACCGTTAAGTCAATGGGGTGAGACCGGTTATAACCAGATTTACTCACGCATTCTCCTAAGAGAGATACAGCAGCCACATGGTATGAATCATTACCATGGTTCACGATACTGAAGAATCAATAGGCCTTCCTTGCAGTGTATTCTTCCCCACTCTCTAACTACGAAGGAGAGATCATCGTGTTCCAAGGCGGAAGATGAAAGCCTCGTATGTAGCCCTCGGGAAAGATTCAAACTAGGTTGTCGAGAAGATGTCCCATGCATGGAAATAGATCCGAAGACTCGGGGAGTGGGACATTGTATATCATGCTATGAATGATATATCAAAGGATCAATATGCCTCATGCCATGAGCATTCAAACGGTGCCACAAGAGGCAAAAGAGCCGATTAAAGATCCGCTAAATGTAACATGAAAACTCCTTCTCGAGCTTTCTCAAGAGAAGCAAGCAGAGGAAAGGGGATTATGGAGTCGAGCAAGACGACTCAGGCCATGGAGGCCAAGTTGGATGCCATTATGCAATGTGTTGCATGCTGTTACACACACACCGCCTCGCTTAAATAGGAACAACTGAAAGCGGAGCTAATGAAGGGAGGCCAGGAAGAGTAACTCAAGGACTCTTATGATGTCGAAGAGGTTAATTATCTGGGTGAGCCAAAGCTTACCATTTCAAAACCCAATCCTAACCTTTCCAAAGACATTATCACCCAAAGACTCAAAAACCACGAGAACTTCCTCGTATGGGCGGAGCGGGCTTTTCAAGGCCCAAGGCAGGGACAGTAACCTCATCAAGGGTATCAAGAATCACCAAGGTTCCAAAGAACAGCAAAGAAGAAAGATGAAATGAGCTAATGTGAATGAGTACTGTGGTCGGGAGGAGGGCCCCATCTTTTGAGGAATGATACGCCGCAAATATAGGGGATAATAAAAAGCTGTTGAACCTCCATGAACAAAAGTTTGGAGAATTGGAAGCAGCTGCTACCAATTCTCAAATTTTTCAAAACACTACCAATGCATCCCTAAAGAACCTGGAGACACAAGTAGGGCAGCTGGCCCTAACCCTGCAAAGCCAGAGGAAAGATACCTTCCCAAGTGACACAAGGAAGTTGAACTCAAAGACCGCATGGTCGCGCAGGCAAACAAGGAGCTGGAAGGAATTAAGAGAAGAAAGAAAAAGGTGACAAAGCGACAAAGATAGCAAGACCGTAAAGGAAAGAGAGACACTGAGAATGACAAAGAAGGAGTAGAAAAGAAGAATATCCAAGAAAACAAGGCTCAGTCCCATTTCCACAAAGACCAGAATCAAAGACGAGAGCACATAGGGTGATTCTCAAGACTCCTTCCTTGCCGGAGATCAGCATGCCTTTCTTCACTGAAGTGGTGACTCAAATGCCACTTTATGCAAAATTTCTGAAGGACATACTTAGTAAGAAAAGAAAATAAGAGAAGAAGGAATAGTGTGAATCTCACCGCCACTTGCAATGCAAAGAATCGTAAAGGAACTACCAAGAAGACGAAGGACCCGTGAAGTTTCACAATTCCTTTGCATAGTTGGAGTGAAATGGAATTCATGAAGCTCTAGCGTGACTCAGAGCTAGTATCAACTGATGCCTCTTCTCGCTGCTAAGAAATTAAGTTTTCAGGAGCTTATTCTACAACCTGTCACTCTTTCAAATGGCAAGACAGACGTATATAAACTCAAGGGGGTCATTGAAGATGTGTCAGTCATCAGTTGGAAGTTTGTATTCTGGTGACTTCACTAGCCTGATATGGAAGAAGATTCAAGGTACCCCTACTATTAGAAGACCATTCCCATACCGGAGTGCACTTCTACTGACATGCAAAAGGAGTTCTCATCTTAAGGGTCGGAGAAGAAGTCAGTTGTGTTTAACGTGGATTAAAAGTATGAAAAATATAGACAGAAAAGGAAGGCTACAATGTAGCCGATTTTGTCTCTATTTCCTGAACTCCGATGTTAACAATGATTGTAATGACCCGCTTTTTATCACGAAATGTAGATGAATTTTAAGATATCAAGATGTCTATTCGACGATACACGCTTCATGTCGTAGAAACTGGTTGAGCTTGAAACAAATGTAAAGATAATGGGAAGATAGTGAAAAGAGGAAATTCATCAAGATATCCAAGATGAAAGGGTTAGTTTTAAAAGAGTTGCTATGTCACCAAAGTATGCCTACTTAGAATTATCAAAGAAAAACCAATGATCATTTCAGCAAAATTAAGGAGAATGAGGAACAAAGATTGCCGGGAATATGAAGCATATGAATCACTTGGTCCATCAAGAGAGTCAAGGGCATCACCATCAATTTACTTACAAGATTCGTTAAGAGACTTCAAGACCAGATTCAGGAAACTGAGGAGGTCAACTAAAGGATGAAGGAAGTAGTCGAAGGAGGCTTAAATTGTTAAATGCTGGCTTTATCTACGCTATATCGCATACCAGGAGCCCAGGTCATGTGGTTCCAGCAAAGGGGGCTTATCATAGATCGAAATGAAAGAAATGAATTGGATCTCCCAACAAGAACAAGACAGATGGAGGGTATATGTATTTGATTATAGAAGTTTAATACAAGAACGCTGTAGCGACTACTTTTCCTTGCCTTCACACCGTATGTTGGATAGGTTAGCAGGACATCCACTTTTGTTTTCCTGGACGGTACCGTGATATAATCAGACTGCTATCAGCACTGTAAGATCAAGAGAAGACCACGCTCACATGCCCTTATGGTACTTTTGCCTTCAAGGATGCCTTTAAGCTATGTAATGCTCCACTACATTCCAGGTGCATGATGTCTATATTCTCAGATTGCCAGTTATAATGGAGATTTTCAGGATGATTTACTATGGTATGGATCCATTTTGATCGTTGTTTAAACAACTGAAACAAGATCAAAGATGCCAAGACAAACAAATATAGCACTCGAATTGGGAAAATGACACTTATGGTAATGTAATAATTGTTCAGGGCATAAAATCGCCACCGGATTAGAAGTCGATCATTCAAGGTATCCATTATCAAGACTCTTGCACCACCTACCACAAAGAAAAAGGAGTAAGAAGTTTCTTTGGGGCTGCTGGATTTTACAGAGATTCATCAAAGACTTTTTCAAAATAGCCGACCATGGCGCAGACATCGAAAAGGATACAAGGTTCACTGATGATTCATGGCAAGAAAGCTTTCGATGAAATCAAGAGCAAATTAGCACAGCACCTATAATGGTCAGCACTGCAATGGAACTGTGGATTCGAAATAGTCGTGTGATGCCGTGATTTTGCTATGGGAGCTGTGTGTTGGGGCAAAGAAAGAAAAAAAAAAAAAAAAAAAAAAAAAAAAAAAAAAAAAAAAAAAAAAAAAAAGCAAAAGTATTCAAGGCCATATACTATGCTAGTAAGACCTTCAATGAGGCACAAGAGAACCACTCAACAATCGAAGGAGATAAAGTAGCCATAGTATTTGCTTGTGAAAAATTTAGCAATACATTTTGGGATCCCATGTGGTGATTCATTAATAGATCAGATGCAAAGAATCAAATACTGATGTCGAAAGCGGTTAAGCCTGTAGATTGATATAGTGGGTACTTGGGTTGTCATAGGAGTTTGATTTGGAAATCAAAGATAAAAAGGGATGTGACAATGTGTGATAGCTGATCACTTGTCAAGAGTAGAAAGAAACGAAGGATGAAAAAGAAAATGTAAAGTACATATCAGAGAACTTTCCGTACGTAGCAATTATTCAAGGTTTTTACAACCTCCATGGTATGCCGATATTGTGTGAATTATCCGTCAGGAGTAATGCCTCTGTGACTTAGCTACCAAATATAAGAGGAAACTCTAACTCCTGTAAGATATTATACTGGGATGACCTAATTATTATTCAAGAGAGAGGAGTCGACATGATAATAAGAAGACAAAATATGCGAACAAAAAAGAACATTTAAATGAATGCCATGCATCACCATACGGGGACATTGAGAAAGAACAATAAGATACTCCAATCGGGAGCGCCCACTCTTTTAGAGATTGTGCAAGATGGGTGAAATGTGTGATCGATGCCAAAGGATTCGAAATATCGAAGAAAGCAGGAATGAAACGCCCAAAAGGTATTATGGTGATAGCTTGTTCGGGGGAATAGATTTCATGGGACCTTTCCACCATCATTTGGAAACACATACATACTACTAGTTAGTGATTATGTCTCCAAATGGGTGGAAGCAAGAGTTTCGTCTAAGGAATGATGCTAAGACAGCTGAATTTACAAAGAATATATCAGCAGTTCGAACTCCCAGAACCATCATTGCTGATGGTAAACCCATTTTAAACAAAATATTTGCAACTCATGAGCAGTATGGCACTAAGCATGTTATGAGCTTAGCCATATCATCCCCAAACCAATGGACAAGGTAAATTTCCAACAGGAGATCAAAAGAATATGAAAAGATCAGTGAAGCCTGCCAGAAGGATTGGTCTTCCAAACTCGATGATGCACTGGGCTACAGGACTCGCATACAAAACCCCATTGAAATGTCCCTATACCGAGTTGTTTTGGCAACCATGTCATCTACCTCTTGGAATTAGAACACAAGGCAATGTGGGTTATCATAGTTAAACTTTGATTTTAAGGTCAGCAAGGGAAGAAAGATTGCCCAACTGCCTCGAATCAGAAGAACTAAGAAATGAAGCCTATGATAATGCTAGAATATACAAAAGAGACAAGACAAAGAAATGGCATGACTTAAAACTCGAGAGTAGTTCAAAATTGTGGGAACAAAGTTACTTTTCAATTCTAGATCAAGTTGTTCAGAAATTAAAATCCAACTGGAGTGGACCATACACAGTGATATCAAGTACTACATTTGGAGCAGTAACATTAAAGTCCGATAATGGGGAAGAATTCAAGGTCAATGGACAAATGTTGAAGCATTATCTCAACAGGGAAGAGGAAAGTGAAGAACTCCAACTGGTTCTCGAGGAAAAAGAAGAAGGAACACAACAAGAAGTCCGGGCCAGGACTCAACGAGCAAACAATGGGAGGCAACCCAGGAAATCAAATTCTAATTTACTATATGAATTTTAGTTAGAATTCTTGATTTATTAGCAATTAATACAAAGTACTTTGTTTTAGCTCTCATGTAATCAATTCGTTAGTATCAAGTGTGTCATAAGGGAATAAAAATGCAAAGAAGGAGGAAGGGAGCAGCCGATGGACAACTTCAAAGAAATACAGAGGAGAATATAGGAAAAGGGAAGCATTCTTTTCCCCTATCTGGAATTTTATGAAAAGTAAATTGAATATATGAAAGAATTGTTGTGTGAAATTGGATTTGTGGATGCCGAGGGATGCTAGAGCAGCTAAAGAATGAAAAGCTCTTCGCACTCTCGAGCCTCAAAGATGAAGCTCAGACAGAATCCTCCAAAGAAGTTGTCACGACATCATAACACTCCAGCTGAAATACTTTGGTATCGCTAAAACTAAGGATGACTTGTCCCACTGGTAGTTTGGAGAATGTCGCGACAAGAAATGTGTTATGTCGCTTATTGATGCCACCGGCAAATTTAAAGTCTACTCTAATTTTAAATGACTATTATCTGTTTCCTCGTGGGCATTAAAGCCGCGACATGTGAAATTTAATGACATAATCATTAGAGCTCATAAATTTTGATTCAATTGTAACGACAAGAACTTTTCAAATTCCAATTCAATTCCCCGATCAAGTTTCCTCTATCCTCGATTTGGCCCTAACAAACCCTGAATTCCTCGAAATTGAACTTTCTTCTAAATATGGGAACCCTCGCATATCACACTCTAACCAAGAAGAATTAAGGAGGAAAACGCAACCCAAGTAAGAAACCAACAGAAGAACTGAATGAAGGGAATGCTCACAAGCACGAGGGACCAACAGCCTCGAAGGAAACACCAAAAAGGGCAAGGAGAAAGTAAGAGGAAATCGAAGATTTTGTGTCAGAAGAAGCCTACTCGAACTGGAGGAAACATTACGCCGGAAAGGGTTTCGAGCCGAAAGAAGATTCAAAAACCCTATTACCCCCTTCAAGGAAATGATTGAAAGAGGTTTGGGACACCTTCTCGCGCACATCAAGAAAGCAAGGATACGCAAAGAAGAAGTAAGAGAGTTCTACTAACTGCAGGCGTGGAAGGACAATACAAGCCTACGTCAGAGGAATATGGGTGCCATATGGAGCACAGGCCATTAATCAAGTCTATGAAATGGCAGGACACAAACATGGGGCGAAATTCAAAAAGCTTATAGAAAAACCAGATTTGAAGAGAGTTGCAGAAAAACTCACTGACGGGAAGGCGAATCTGAGGCAAGAAAAAGGAGGACCAAAAACTCTGAACAGGGGAAGCCTCACTGAGGAGGCCAAGGTATGGTTTTATTTCTTAGCCTCTGTTTTAGTTCCAACCAGACACCTGAGCACAGTGAGAGAACAGGAAGCTGTAATGTTATACGCCTAATTCTGGGCGGGTAAGATTAACATAGGGACACACAGAAAATTCGAGATAATGAGGTATCACGAAGGGAACAGTAAGAGGATTGATCTCATCCAAAGGCAGTTACAATCTTATGTTTGAAGGCCGGAGTTAGAGGGAATTGTGCTGTAAGAAGAAGTTCTCCGACATCACCACTCTACCACAGATGAAAAAGAATCTAAACCAAGAAAAGGCATTGATTAAACAGAGAAGAAGCTTCAACAAAGAAGAGAAGAAGAAATGAAACACGTAAACCTCCGCATAGTCATAATTTCACATTTGCGCACACACCGCAAGGTGATGACAGAAGTCCATAGATTTCTCCTTCCTTTGATGGCTTCTCCTTCATGCAAGGCAAAAATATTCGTGAGAACAGGAGAAAGCCATGTGACACAAGAGAACAAACAATCTATGGAAATGCCCACCATGCAAAAATAAGATGGAAGCAAGGGAAAAGAGTGAGGTTGCAAACAAGAGTTCTTCAGTGGAAGAAGTTTTATGAAAAAGAATTTAAAAGAAGAGATAAAGAATGAACAAAGAAGCCAGTGTGAGAAAAGAAGAAAGGTTTAAATCTCAGAACCCGCAGAGAAGAGAAGAAAAGTTTGAATCGAATTTTTATGAAGAGAACAAGAAAGAGAAGCAGAGTGTAAAAGAGAGAAGAACAACTGAAAGGGATATTTAAGCAGCAAGGGGAAGATTTCAAGAAAGAAATGGAGGAAAGAGACAGCAAACTTCTGCAGAAACTCAAGCTGATTCACGAGACATTCTATAACAATCAGTTTAGGCGCGATTCTCAGCTCTTAACCATCATGAAAGAGAAAGAAACAGCAATCATAATGGATGATCGCATCAAGGGGTCCCAAATCTCATACAAGTCTATACAAAGGATTTTTGAAGAAGCCGATGACAGGACAAGAACTAAAGGGAGACCAAGATACAAAAGCAGTAGAAGGGTTTGAAACTTAGATCTGATAAACAATAATCTCTCGAAATTTCTGGAAATAATGACGGAGATGGAAAATACAATGAATGGCCTGGGGAAAAGACAAGATCAACTGAATGAGAAGGTGGACTACTCTAATCAAATCTTCATTGAAGAGTAAGTTTAGCTGAAAGCAAAGAGAAAAGGAAAGAATGGAAAATGAAATTTCCATTCCCAACTCATTTAGGATAAGCTCCTCGACCCGATCCCCAAATATCTTCTCCAAAGAAACAAAAGAGAAAAAAAGAAATAGATCCATTCCTTGCTAAGCCAAATAACTCCTTCCTTTCTCACTCTATACTGTTCTAACCATTGGTAAAGCAAATCAGAAAAATAGAATAATGAAATCAATTATTTTGAGATTTATTTGTTATAGGGTATTTTTAATAAGGAATGATTAAGAAACAATGAATAGGTTCAATAGTTAAATTTATCGAACTATTATTCAATTGACGATGCGCTAGAATAGAATGTTTAAATGAGAAAAATCAAGGTATCAAGGACAAAATGTATCTAGTCTTAATTGCGTAATAAGTACTTATATTTAACCGATAGGTCCAATTTAGAGTGAAGGAAATACAAATGCATGGAACAAACATATTTTGGAGTTTGTGGTATGAACAAGAAGTCAGGAACCCGTTGAATATCACTCAACTTAATTACCATAAATAAAGATTGGTCAAGATACTCTTATAGTTAGTCACAACTTGTTTAGTCCAGATTCTCTGTGAATTTGTTAGATTATCGATCGAGGCGAATCCTAGGAGATACAAACAGGACAAGAAATGGATGTGTGCCATTTCTCGGACGCTTTGGAGCACATTCTAGCCATCCTATTATGTTGATGCATACACTTTAGTTCCAAGGAATCGAAAGCAACCGACCGACTTCAAAAGTAAAACCAATGAAACCCCAACACATCCGTAATCTAATCTCTTCAAAGAAGAACCAATGATTACCCAGAATTCAAGAAGAAGGGAAATGAAGATTAGACTATATGTTTCGTGAACTCAAAAGGAATGCAAAGAAAAGAAAAGAAATTGTGAAATGCAAATGTAAAAAGGCTCTAGACAAGTTTTATCTCAGGGTCTAACTTCCCTTCGAACAATTAAGTTCCGAGGGTGTTTCAAATACCTAGCACCCTAATGCCATCTAAGTATGAGCTAATAACCCAAAGTCTCGCTAAGGGAGTTAGAAGTCAAAAGTTAAAACATAGCACTATCCCTAAATGGTAGCAAATAAGAGAATTCTCCAGTTGAAATTACAAGTGTGAAATAAAGGCACAGCTCGAATTGAAGAAAGCAAAGTCATTCCAAACAGCGAAGTTTAGGGGAATTTTATTGTAGTTAAGCTATAAGAAGGAAAGGGTAGAAAAGAAGAGAAATGTTCAGTAGTAATCCTAACCCAAAATTCCTTTCTCATCCTACCATTGCCCAAGCCTTAACAATATAAGCCCAAAAGACCTCGATTGATCTTGAAGGCCAAATCACCTACACAGTGCTGAGATCAATATGAAAAATAAGCTATGAATCTGAAGAATGGAAACAACCCAAGGTGTGAAGAACTTTAGAGTTAATGATCATCATAAATTGAGAAAGAATGATTCATTATTCAACAGATCCAACGAGATATTGTTTGTAAACAATCTCAACATGATAGTTTGCATAACATAAAAGAGTAGAGACCAACCTCGAATCGACTGTTAAATGTATGGAAAATTCTCGCATACCTTGCATTGCATTTTTAAATCGAATAATACTTCAAACAAAACATAAATGTCCTTCGTTTGAGGACAAACAATTCTTTCTTTTTCTTTCGTCAGACAAGCAAAATTTTAAGTCGTGAGTTTGACTTAGCGAAAGTCATCTCTTTTAGTCCATTTTTCTGTTTGATTTTTAGTTAAACTTGAATATTTAATATACAGAATTATGAAGAAACTCACCAATTTGTCATTAGCAGGAAGGAAGCAAGAAAGATGAAAAATGCAGCAATAAATGGATAAAAATGCAGTCGAATGACAGAGCAGAAATGGAAGCAACTGACTGAGTCATTGATGCAGTGGTGGGGTCTACACAGTCCAGTTCTGAGGTCGCGACATCAGGAAGATTAAAAGGAAGTTGATGCAGGTCGTGACAAGGAACACCGCTCAGTACCAAGAAGGAGCGTAAATTAAAAGAATGATGTCGCAGAATGTGAAGTCCGTCGCGACATCATAAAATAAACAACCAATGCAACTTCAAGAATAAGGCTGGGCGATGTCGCGACAAGAAGACTGATGTCGCGACACCAAGAACAACTGGTCAGTTGCTGCATTAAAACTTAATGCGAAGTCGTGGACATCAAGAGGAGATCAACCGCTTCAATCCATGAGGTTGATGTCACGACATCAGAGGACACCTGTTCAAGGAAATAGTATTAGAGCCGATGTCAGCGAGCAAGGAAATTGAAGTCGCGACATCATGACAACCAGAGGAAAGGC